>CM070837.1:28253742-28511242 GCA_036326025.1 Chrosomus eos
ATTTCTTATTTTCTTTGTTACTTTCACTTGACTAGGTTAAGTAAAGTTTACTTAATTCCATATTCCTCCAAGTAACTTGAACTTAAATATTTCTAATTAAAGCTACTGATAAATATGTTTAGGTTTTTACTTGGCAAGTCGTTGTAAATTTACTAGCATTTTCTGAGTGAAAAAAGTTAGCTAGCTTTTTTCAAGTAAATCCTACTCCAAATTTTTTTCAGAGCCAGAGCGACACTGAATGAAGCATCATGTTTGTGAGTGAAATGAATGAACTGGGAGGTGATGAAATGGAGGATAAACTATATAACAAGATATAACAAGGGGCAATAAGCGAATCAGTGAACAGTGTATGAATAGTTTTAGTAATTTGATTGAAATCACTGAGGTGAATTAAGAGAGAGAGAGAGAGAGAGAGAGAGAGAGAGAGAGAGAGAGAGAGAGAGAGAGAGAGAGAGAGAGAGAGAGAGAGAGAGAGAGAGAGAGAGAGAGAGAGAGAGAGAGAGAGAGTTACATCCCTTGTTGTCACTAAGTTGTTATCAGTTTAAATATACGACAGCCACAAAGCAAGGCCAGGCAGAAAGCAGATCAGCGCGATGATGCTCACATTGATTTGTCTGTAGAAGGGCTTTAAGTAAAGGCTGTTAAACAATAGAGCTGGGGGCTTTTAATCACAACCGTAAAAGCTTCGAGTGTAAGTGCTGTTTGTTTCTAATAGGCCTTGATCTCACGCCTGTCACAGGAGCGAGTAGGAGGAGGAGCTACAAACACTTCTCGCTCTTTTTGTCCCTCAATAATGGTTGAACAACCATTACATTTACAGAGTGTCAGTCTGTCAGTCAGAGCCTAAGAAACCGTGAGACTGTAAAATTGCAATGTGTCATTTTCGAGGAGACGGGAGAGAGAGCGTACAGTCGATGGCTGTCATTTGTAATTCTGACCATGCAAACACACACACACACACACACTTCACACATTCACACAGACACATCATCCCGGCTGTCAAAATCTGTCTGTGTGCTTTCCTCCAACATCAGCAGAATGCAGTCGACAAACAGTGTCTGGAGAAGCTCTGAAAACTCTCGATTTCTCTCAGTCATGCTCCAGCAGGTCCACTGACTGCCACTCTTTTCTTCTCCTTTCAGAACGCCCAGTTATAATTACGCCCCTAATCCAGACAAACACTGGATTATGCGTTACACCGGCTCCATGAAGCCCATTCACATGGAGTTCACCAACATGCTGCAGCGCAAGAGACTGCAAACGCTGCTGTCCGTGGATGATAGTGTGGAGAAGGTATAATATTTATGAACCGTCCTTACCCCTAAAATAAATGAGCATTTTTAGAATGGGAAAGAAAATATATATTGTTTTATTTATTTTATTTTATTAGTATATGTTTAGTACATTAGTTATTTTCCCAGTTGAGGACAGCTCCAAATTTCCACAGAAGGAGTACAAAAATTTTTTCAGGCAAAAGTATGGCAGTGCCATTGTACATTTATGGGATCAGATTGCATTTCTATGGTAGTTCTATGGATAACATGTACCGAATAATTATAATATTCTAAAATAATTCAAAGCTTATGTTTCAATTGTACGTTATGGTACTTCAAAGATGGTCAAAATATACATTGTAGTGTTATTTTAGTATAATATTATGCTATTTGTTAATGTTTAGCTTTTATTTTTGTATAAGTTTAGATTTAATGCTAATTTTACTTTAAGTTTTTTTTTTTTTTTTTTTTTTTAAGTAGCTTATATTTAAGCTTTATTTCATACATTTATTTGAACAAAAAATATACTTAATTGTTTTACTTTTAGTTTCTACAAAATGCAATTTATTCTACCATTGTCATGTTTCATTTGTTTGAATATAGATATATAACATGTTGGTGGACACTGGGGAGCTGGACAACACGTATGTAATCTACACGGCTGACCACGGATACCACATCGGTCAGTTCGGACTGGTCAAGGGGAAATCCATGCCCTACGAGTTTGACATCAGAGTTCCCTTTTACATCCGCGGCCCGAATGTGGAGGCGGGAGGCATGTAAGTGCTTGAGTTGTGTATCTGACGGTGCTATCCAAGAGAGCAGAACCTGGTTAGGTCAACAAAATATGTTGACCCAGAAACGCTGATAACATCCAAGAGACATGCTAAATGTGTATATATATATATTAGAGAACATAACATTTTTCTACTGTCCTGACTGATAAGCTCTGCAGAGACTTCTGCTTGGTCTTAAAGCTTTTTACACAGTTGGCTTATTTTCATTGCACTGCATTGCAGAACAACTCTGAAAATATAACGATTATTTCACAAAAGTATATATTTTTACTTTTTATGCAAATAATTAGGTAGCATATTATAACTTAGTATATGATTTATGTCTATAGCAATTGCTCTTTGTTTAATGTTTTTGTACAGAGGCTAATGTTACTTTTTAATGAGGTCTGAACTGTGCTTCTTGATTTATGGGCTTTTAATGACTTTCCAATGCCCTGCCACATATAGAGAGCGGGAATGAGATCAGCACTTGTTGCAGGCCATGTTTGAACCTGCATCCCCAAGGGAGCACCAGACCAGACCTCTTTTTAAATGTAGTAAACTCAATCTCTCTTTCTCTCGCTAGTGTTTAATATGGTATTCTTGTTTACCACTGCTGTGTGAGCTGGCTTCTTTCCTTCTCAGAAAAGCTGATTAGCAGCAGTAAAGTCCACTCATGTGAAGACCACAAGACTTTTCACTTTGAAAGAAAGACAGAAAAGAGGATAAAGTGTTTGGCAATAGATTCCGAGGGAGAGAGGCACAGCTGGGCTCAGTTCAACATCAGATAATAATATTAGAGCCAGATGAGGCTAATTTACTTTTTGAAAACTTTGAGCGGATATGATTGGATTAATCGCCACTGAGTTTCATTCCATTGACTTCACAGGATTTTAAACGATCAAATGAAATCAGTTTTGAATGATTTTTTTAATCAAAATTAAAAGCCTCAATAGGTATAAATCACATTGAGGGTGTTTGGGTTTGGTGTTTACTTCTGTGTCAGAAAGTGAAAATGTTTAATATATCAGGCAAAGAGGCGAGCTATATATCTATTACTGTAGTTCACAGTGGTTCTCAAACAGGTAAGATGGTTTCAGTTATTTAAAATAAGACACAACAAGCTTTAAAATAAACTAAAACAGCTCAAATTCAAGATGTGATATTTCTTATTTTAATCAGTTCCCTCAACTGTCATTTTTATTTCATAACCAGAATCCTTTAAAAAACTGGATATTTGAGGGAATTTTAAAAGTTGGATATAGCATAGACCTGGAAAAGTCATGGATATTAATAAAATCCTAATAAGCCAAGAACATTTCTATAAAGAATGTACTCTAGTTTTTACTCAAGATCTAAAATATTTTATTGAGTAGAAATTAATAATTGTGAGATCAAAATAATTTTAAAAACCTTAATCACAAAGTGGAGAAGCCATTTAGATTCAATAATGAACCCTGTATAACATTCAGTTCTTGAATCGCTGGATTTAATTATTAAAATTTTATTGTAATTTAATTTAAAAAAAATGTATAATTATTTTGTAAAATTATTTTAACATATTTACACTTCTAGTTTCTGTAAATTAAAAAAAGTAGCACCACAGCAAAAGTACCTAAAAATATATTTAGGGCCTTTGAATATTGTCTTGGTCAATGAGAGGCCTCGCTTGATGTCAAAATGCGAGTGCAGCCCTGTAAGTATGTGTCCTGCAGGCTGCCATCACATCTGATTCCCCAATACTTCAGTGGGTATTCAACCATCTTATGTGACATCCCAAATCCTATGAGCCGTATATGTTCAGTGTGAACAACACTGCAAACGACATAGGGAATAAGTGAGCATCAATGTATAGTGGGGAAAATTAACCCACTTGTCATTGCATACCACCTCAGTGGATGATGAAATTTCAAAAAAAAAAGTATATTGTTGTATAATGCATGTTTCACATACTACTATTGAAAATAGTAGAGAGAATGCAATGTGTATACTGCATTCAGTAGTAGTTGCTGAATTCCAAGCTCTGGATCTGTCTATTTCTCTCACTGTCCTTATCTTATTATCAGTCAGTGTTCATGTGCTGGTTTCTGACCATTATGTCAAATGGCGAACCCCCTCTTCTGTTTCCATAGCAACCCACACATCGTGTTGAACATAGACTTGGCCCCCACCATCCTGGATATTGCAGGGATGGATGTTCCACCAGACATGGATGGCAAGTCCGTCCTCAAGCTCCTGGACACAGACCGTGTCATGAACAGGTGAGATTGTCTCCTGAAGTGTGTCATTAAAAGAAAAGGTTGAGTATTTCCTACACTGAGTGGGCAATAATATAGAGTGGTACTTCATTTTTTTTCACTTGACGGAATTGTGGAAAGTGGAAGTACTTTATGAGTTTGTTTGTCAATGTTATTGTGTCTTTGGTTGCATTAGCAAAATAGAAAAGTCAGATCAGTTTGTACATTGAACAATGTTGGGTAATGTATTACAAGTAACGTAGGTTTTGTAATCAGATTACTTTTTTCCAGTAACTAATAATAATAATACACTTCATTTATTTATTTGGATTGTGAAGAGCTCAGTCTGCGATTTGGGATATAGGAATTTAACAATTTAGATAAATAATGTGAAGCCAAGCCATGCAATGCTTTATATGTCAGCATTATAATTTAAAAATTTAAGTTTTGGACATATTGCAGTTTAAGTGAAACTCCAGCTAAAAGAGCATTAAAGTTATCTATTCGAGAGACAACGAATGAGTTTTCACCTTTTCAGCTACAGAGAAATTTAGCATAGGACAAAATTTTGCTATATTTCTGAGGTGAAAAAAGCATGTTTTAGCTGTACTATGAAAAAAAGAATCAAATAAAAGTCTAGCATCAAATATAACTCCAATGTTCCTATCTTCAAAACAGACCCATCAATAGTCAAAAACAGTGTACTAGCTTTGGAAATTTGATGAAGGGAACCAATGAGCATGAGACACAAGAAATTATTACTCATCCATGTTTTTTATCTCAGAAATACAACCAGAGAGAAAACCAACATCAAGGTGTCCACCAGATTTTTAATTGTATATCAACAAGTGACCAAGTGGTAGGGTGACCAGACGTCCCGGTTTTCCCGGGACAGTCCCGTATTTCAACTCTAATTTGAGTGTCCCGACTTATTATGAAAAAATCATGTTTTGTCCCGTATTTCAGCGTTAAATATATATATATATATTTTTATATATTATAGTTTTCGTTGAATACGCGCACGACAGAGAGGCAGAGAGAGAGCGAGAGACCTTGCGTGTGTGTGCTAGAGTACGCATTAATTACACACGCGCACAACAGAGAGAAGGAGAGCGCGAGAGAGAGACTTTGCGTGTGTGTGTTCCTATGCATTAATGTGCATGCGTCCCCCCCCCCCCCCCCCCCGTCCATGGGTTCTGTGTCGGTCCCGTATTCAACTCCGAGAAATCTGGTCACCCTACCAAGTGGAGACTGATAAATATTAAAGTAAAAAATAGTAAAGGGCCCAAGACTGAGCCCTGGGGAACACCAGTGAAAACAGAGATAATATCAAAACCTGTAACCACTCATAGAAACAAACCGAGAATGCTCAGTAAAATAGGATTTAAACCACTTCAAAGCTATCCCTGACACACCAAAATCTTTATCAAGGCGGATGAGTAATAGACTATGATCAACAATATCAAAATAAGGATAAAAAATCAAAATCAAAAAGGATCAGAATGGATATTGCTCCAGAGTCAGAAGCCACCCACCAATCATTGGTAACTTTGACCAAAGCCGTTTTAGTACTGTGGAATTTACGAAAACCTTACGGAAGGAGTTCAAAGAGGTTATTAATTGTAAGATGGTTACACAAATGAGAGGCAACAACAACACACTCAAGTATTTTTGCAAATAACGGAAGATTAGAGAGAGGTCGAAAATTGTTCAAATCATCCAGGGCAGCTTTTTCTTACTAGTAAAGTAACGCATTACTTTTAAATGTACAACAAAAAATGGGAGTTAATTTTTCAAATATGTAAATTTAGTTACTTTGTTTTCTCACTTATTGACTGACAGCTCCCCTGTCCCCATGTTTGGAGAAATGAGGAATAAGTGCAGAGGCGTTGTGTGTGCTTTGTGAACATGGTGATTATTGTAATTTTAGAATTAATGTGAGCAGACATTTACTCATCTCACTTGCAGTGCAAACTCAGAGTATTACACAAACCTGCAATAATTCAATGTTAAATAACACAAATACACTATGTATTAAATCTTATTATCCAATGTCTTTGCTGCTGACCTTTGATGACCCAAGTTAACCACACGAATAAGCAAACATGACTTTAATTAAACATAACATTTGTAGTAACCAACGCAATTAACGCATTACTTTTAAAAGTAACTTTCCTCAACACTGATTTTGAAATAAATAGATGTATATTAAAACATGAACTGATGAACTGTGCACAGTAAGACCAGAGATATTTATTAAAGGATTAGTTCACTTTTTAAAAAACTGTTGCTGATAATTTACTCACCCCCATGTCATCCAAGATGTGCATGTCTTTCTTTCTTCAGTCGAAAAGAAATTAAGGATTTTGATGAAAACATTCCAGGATTTTTCTCCATATAATGGACTTCAATAGTAACCTAAACAGTTCAAGGTCCAAATGACAGTTTCAGTGCAGCTTCAAAGGACTTTAAACGATACCAGACGATGAATAAGGGTTTTATCTAGCGAAACGATGCGCCATTTCGAAAATAAATAAAACAGTTTAAGTATTATTAGCACAAATGCTCGCCTTGCTCTGTTCTCCTGTTCGAACTCGTTCATCAAAATGAACAAATCTTTTTTTGAGTCATTTCGTTCGTTGAATAAACAAAACGACTCGAAAAAAGACTCGTTCAAAATGAACAAATCTTTTTTCGAGTCATTTCGTTCGTTGATTGATTAAAATGACTCGAAAAAGATTTGTTCATTTTGATGAACGAGTTTGAACAGGAGATTCACGAACGTGCATCTCAGAACAGAGCAAGGCAAGCATTTGTGCTAATAATACTTAAACTTTTTTATTTATTTTCGAAATGGCGCATCGTTTCACTAGATATTTATTCATCGTCTGGTATTGTTTAAAGTCCTTTGAAGCGCACTAAAACTGTCATTTGGACCTTGAACCGTTTTGGTTACTATTGAAGTCCATTATATGGAGAAAAATCCTGGAATGTTTTCATCAAAATCCTTAATTTCTTTTCGACTGAAGAAAGAAAGACATGGACATCTTGGATGACATGGAGGTGAGTAAATTATCAGCAAAAGTTTTTTAAAAAGTGAACTAATCCTTTAAGAACTGTAGTATTCACAGCCAATGTTATCTTTTTTAGTAGCCTTCAGAATCAACAGCACTACTTCGCTATATTACTTGATCCTATTTGTAATGCTGAGTTTCCTGAGGACAATGACACATTGCATTTAGCCTAATCCTGCGTCTGTCAGAGCTGCAGGAACAGCACCTCGCCTCACTTCATTGTCATTGAGTGGCAGCAGATGGCAGTCTGCCAGGCGTCCTACCTCATCACCATGACACCTGCTGAAATATCATCTCTGCACTCTTCCGCTAGCCTGCGTACCTCTTTTATTTTAGATGAGAGGAAGAGATGCATATCTCAGCAGGAGGTGGGGGGACAGGAAATAAGAAATCCGGAGGGAAGAGGGTCTTTCAGGAAAAATGACTGGCAGGGAGCTGGAGGGCTACATCTCTCAATCCCCACATTAGACACTAATTAAACAATTAGATCTTTACATTTCATCCGCTTCCACATGATCTAGCTGGTTTTTAAGGCACATCTAAGCAGTTGTTTGGGTCTCTGGGTGCTTACGCGTAATCAAAAGAAACAAGATTTTCTGGTCCTAAAAATAGTGTTGAGCAATATGACTGAAACATCTCCACAATCTGCCTTTACTGAGAGATTGATAGTACCGTCCTACATGCACATTCTATCAGTTGCAGTTCAATGATGTTTTAATCATTATTGTTTCTGATTACCATCTCTATCGTGGTTATGCTAATGTGACAATGATTTTCTTTATCATCACAAAAGTTTTAAAGTCTTGCCAGTTTAAACTTTCAAACGATTTTACTCGAGTGCTGTTCCTCATCTAACAGGAAAGGTTCTTGGCAAGGTTCTCAAAGTTATGAATAAACATTACTCCAGTAGTGTTAATAGAACGTTTCTTCACGGTTATCTTTTCCCTTAATATCACAGAACATTTTTTCATAACTTAATGGGAATGTTAGCTAAATGTTCTTGGAACATATTTTTGTTAGTTGGGTCTGATGTACTTTTGATGTTTTATGCTTAAACTGTCAAATACACACAAGTTTATGTCAAAAACACAAGCAAATGAATGCAAAGTGAATGTAAACAGTTTTAAATGTGAAAATTAAATCTGTGTCAGTATATCAGATCCATGCATTAACTCTTAAAGTGACAGCAGCCTAATATACATGCAGAAAATCACTCACTGCTCTTGGCTGAAGAACGTTTCATAAGAATCAATGCATATTTAATTCATACAGTGAAAGCTATGAAGTGTTGAATTTTTAGATTTGATTATTCACTTCCTTACTTGAATGACTAAATAGACCCTCAGTACCTGATAATTAAAAAAAAAGTGAAAAAAAAATTTTTTTAAACGTTCCTTAAAAATGGTAGTTTTCAGAACCAAGTGAAACCACCATGAATGCAAAGAATACATTTCTAAGAACTTGGCACATGAGTTTAAAACTAGTTTAATACATCATTGACCCAATAGCAAAACTTTTTTCAATAATCCCCATGATTTTTAAGTATAATTCGTCTGTTGTGCAAATGGCATGGGACAAAGTATGCATAACTTCAGGTTTGGAGTTTGCGTAATAATGCTGCCTTAGTACCACTAACAAGAGGAGTCTGAATAGGAGAAAAGGCCAGCCAGAACACTCTTAAATCTGTCCGAAACTCCTGCGGAGATCAGAGAGTGTGTGAGAGAGCACAGATCAATAGCTCATATCTGCAGAGAAGGTCATGAGGTGCACAGAGCACCTCCATACATCCTTCTGTTTTTCATCAGGGACAGTGGAGGGGAGAAAAACACTTTAAATGGCAGACTGGATTTCTGTTTAAGCCGTTTGTTAAAAAAAGAAAAAAATTCTGCTTTACTATTTTTTCATTCTTTTTCAATCTCGGGCTCAATTTGTCGCGTTTAGTCGTCATTCGAAAACGCTGAGAGAAGGCCAATTTCTGGCCAATTTGCTGTTCCAGATGATCAGTAACAAAGCCGGTAAATCAATATTCACCTGTCTCTCCCAATTGCAGGTTCCAGCTCACAAGAAGGGGAAAGTGTGGAGGGACTCGTTCCTGGTGGAGAGGGGGTGAGTCAGCACGAATGAAGTCTGAAAACAACCTGAGAGCTCTGGGTTCTTGGTGTGAAAGGTCAACAAATGTTTATTCAGGTTTTTCTTTTCTTCTCTGGTGACAGGAAACTGCTACATAAAATACTCAATGACGAGAAAGATATGGCCCAGGAGGAGAACTACCTGCCCAAATACCAGCGTGTGAAAGACCTGTGCCAGCGCGCAGAGTACCAGACGCCATGTGAACAGATCGGCCAGGTACAACAACATACACACAGGACAATCGTTGTCTTTCCTTTTTATTTTTCCTGGCAATCTCGCACAATTAAAGCTGCTGTAGGTAACTTTTGTAAAAAATATTTTTTCCATATTTGTTAAAACTGTCATTATGTCCTGACAGTAGAATATGAGACAGATAATCTGTGAAAAAATCAAGCTCCTCTGGCTCCTCCCAGAAATACACGCTCCCGGTCAAAAACAACCAATCAGAGCCAGGAGGAATGTCTTAGCGGTGTCAATCACGCCCGTGTACCGTTGATCACACCCCTCTCTTGCACAGCGCGAGCGCGTACCGTCGTTCAAACTCAAGATTGCCGGCGAGCAGTAGCAGCTCAACCCACTACCCCACAAAACCACAAGTCTTAACATTCTTTTGTTGATACATGCGTTCATTGACCTACAAAATCCTGTGACCGACAGGATCAGGAATGTTATTAGGAATGAAGGAATGTTATCGAACGAAATTTCGCAGTAGCAACTCAAAGCGCTAGTGAAATTGTTTCTGTAGAGATGCCTTTCAATTTTGTCTTGCAAACAATTTTGTCTTGGCCAAATGGGTGTTCTAAGCAGAATTGTATTGTTGTAAGAAAATAAATTGCAATTTTTTACATTTGTAACTCTACAGCATAAAATGCAAACTAAAATTATTCGTGTTAAATAGAAACAAACGATTATTTTGCTAATCGAGTCAATAATTTGACGATTAATCAAGTAATCGGATAATATTTTTGTGGTAATAAAAATGACTTAAGTGAACAATAACCAGTAAAATTACTTGAACATATCTATAATAACAAGAGGCAATAATAAATGGTTCAAAGAAAGTATCAAAAGCAAGTAGTTGTTATGGTTTTATTGAACAACCATAATGTAATATACATAATATAAACAATCATCTTATGTACATTACGTATTATAACAAACATCAAGTATTAGACACAGTTTAATTGCAATTGAGGATTATTTTTAAAATCGAACATATAAAAATATATCATTTTTTAAATCGAGGAATGATAACCCTACCAATATCTTTACTATGGCTCAAAATGCATGGTGCCCTACGCAAACTCATACTCTGCATATGAGTGGCAGCTCTCTTTGAAAATGAACAAAAACTCTATTGCTGATCTCAATATGTCACAAAGACTCTTTAAAACACTAAAATCTCATGTTCAATCGTTTGTGCATAATCTAATAAATATTCATGATGCCTCTATGCCTTCACCAGTTAATGGGCATCACCAAGCACGTCTGTGAATCACACAACTTCCCGCCACCCAGAAATATATCTATTATATATCTATTCAATATTAAAATACACACTTTTGCAGAGTTGTTTCATGAAAAACTTTAATACCATAAAACCATAATATTACCATGGCACCTGGTAATGCTTGCATGCTTTTTGGCATATTTTGTCACTATAGACCCTCACACTAGTACGAGTAGGTGTGTGTGTGTGAGCCGTCTGTTGAAACAGAGGTGAGAACAGAGAGATGTCTGAGCTGTCAGATCAGACACCTGAAATTTCATGCTCTCACTTTCAGTCTAACAAGCCTGGCCCACTGTAGTCCTCCAGGGACCTGCAGCCCAATTCTGCATTATCTATCCTCTCCATCCAGTCCTCTTTTCTCTAGCTCTCTCTTTCTTTTTCATGTCAGTCAGGCAGTATTCCTACATCTTCTTTTCAGTTTTTGATCAAGAAGTTTGTCTTTACGCACCTTCACAGTTTTTCAAAGCAAGAAAAAGGGAAAATTGCTCCTGCCGATAGTGTTTATGTGCACATGCTATCTGTATTGTTTTAGCTCCTGATTTACTTCAATCTGTAAAGATTTCTATACTACTTTAATCAGGTAAAGGTTTAAACTTGCATGGCACACTTCCCAGGACATATACAGAAGCACCTGGTACAGTTTGCTGGATTGGCCTCTATAAGTTCAAAACCCACGTTTTTTCATTTACCAGTCTTTTAAAGCTACACTGTGTAACTTTTTTAGTTTATTCTTAGCTAAAAACACTTAGTTCTTTCAAAAATATATGTGCTCATTAATGTATATTTACTTCGTTCAAGTAATAAAGTATTCTCGTGAGTGTATAATATGCCATTGAAAATACATACGGGTAAGGGGTTCTAATGTCGGTCGCCATGCTGCCCAAAGTACATTAGCCAAAGAGGGACATACCCCGTTAATTCAAGCTTCACCTTTCGCGTTTTAACACTCGATGGCACCGTGTCGAATGTGGACGAGGTCGAACTGGAAGCCATGTTAATCTTGGACTACATTGGCCACCGTAGGAGTTAAACCGAAATTGGAATTGAGAGGAACAGAAACTAATATTCACTGGATGGTCATATAACTTTTCACCGCTAGATGGGGGTAAAAATCACACAGTGTAGCTTTAAGTCAGCAATAGTCGTTTCTTTCCTATTGTTATGTATAATCAACTAAATGTCTTCTGGAACATGAAAAAATGTAGTGTGGGACTTGATTCTGTCCATGGGAAGCTGATTGGATGGTGGTTTGCTATTGGTCGATCTCATGTTAGTGACAGGTTGCCCCGCCCCCTCACGCCAGGGACATCATTAAAGAAGAGACGAGATGAGCTGCAAGAGGGAGGGGAAGTTATTTTGATGAAAGATTACGAGGGCATGCGAATTTAAAAAATATGAATGATGTGCAGCACGGATAAATCATTTTTAATAAATACTGCTATATTCCATAAAAAGAATAGTCACTTTTGGTTTCATGGGGACTTTAACCACAGGGCCATCTCTCTGATAGTGTGCATCTCAGAGCGCGGTGTAACTTGTGTTCCTCTTTAACGAAGCTTTTAACGAGGTGGATTTGTGATCATTTCAGCTGAGTAAGATTTCACACACTGGGCCGGGAGTTCATCTTCACCTTTTACTTCCAGTGTATAAGCACACACACACTCGTCAAGGTGAAAAGTTAATCGGATTTGATGGTGTCAAACAAGTTGTCTTCATGAGCAGACACTGTCAAATACAGTTCAGTTACATAGGAATGAGAAAGATTATTTTATAAGAACAAGATTAAGATCATTTCCCTTGAGTCACATCAAGAGAGCTGGCTTGTTATATATATGGAAAGGTAATAGATGGCATTTACACTTCAATCACAAAATTTTTATCAAGGTATCGTTGCAACATAAAAAAAGGTATAAATGGTATTACCGTGGTACCATGCCTAAACAGCTATGGCACTTTCTGTTATTGTTCTGTTAGTGTATGCATCATCTTTCAGAGTAAGATCTTTCTCTGTCTCTGCAGAAGTGGCAGTGTGTTGAAGACGCCACGGGGAAGCTGAGGTTGTCTAAATGCAAAGGCATGGCCAGTCTGTCTGCAGTGCGGAAGCCGTCTGTATCCAGCATCAAATCCCAGCTTTATCTTCAGAGCATGAGCGCTGATGTCAGCGGGAACTCTGAGCCTCAAGCCTGCAACTGTGAACCCAGAAGCTACAGCACCTTCTCCAAGAATAAACTCTTCTCCAAAAAGAGTGAGTACGACTAGATATAGGCTAGTGCACAGCTACAGGCACACACAGCAACAAGTCCTCCGCAAAACAAAACCAAATTCGGGATGCATTCAGTCAATTATTCTGTGTGCTTCAGCTGCCCTCCAGTGGACGTAAAACGTACACACACAAAAAAAGACTTTTCTGCAATATTACGTTTTATATATATATTTAATTTAATTTTTTATATTTATATATATATTATTTAATTATAAATTGTTCTTCTGATTGTTATTAGTATAGTTATTATTATCAGGATTACTCTCTACTTAGTTTACTAAATTTTCACTAAATTTAAGGAAATTTGCTCTTAACTTGCAACAAATTTAACAGAAAGATTTAGTATAGTAAACTTTCAATTACTGTTAAAATTATTATAGTAGTAGGAGTAGATGTTGTTTAATTATAATAAATCATGTGTATATATATATATATAATATATATATATATATATATATATATATATATATATTATAAAATTATTAGAATAATTTATTAATTGTTATTATGTTTCATAATGTATTTTAGATAATAATTATGTTTGTACGCTACCGTTCAAAAGATTGTGGTTGTTAAGACTCATATAAGGCTGCATTAAATTGATAAAAAATACATTAAGAACAATAATATAGTGACATTTTATTATAATTTAATAGAACTGTTTTCAAGAAATCACAAGAAAATGGACTTTTCTGGAATATTATATAATTAATAATGTTATTATCAGAATCACTTTATTTTCAATTTTGTGAAAAACACCATTGCAATTTATAAAGTATTTTTCTTTTATTTTTTAATATATGTTATTAGATATAGATATCAATGTATAGATATACATATATCAATGTGTAAATAATATAATATATATATATATATATATATATATATATATATATATATATATATATATATATATAATATATATATATATATATATATATATATAATATTATATATATTTGTCCAGGACAAGTGCTAATGTCAAGCCCTGCGTTTGATTGACAGAACTGAAGTCATTGAAGAGCTACTCCAGGAACCGCTTTGCCCGTGCTGTTTCCATGGAGATGGGAGGAGACCTGTACGCAGTGGACCTGGATCAGGAACTCGGACCCGCGGGCTCCAGGAACCTCAGCCTCCAGCAGAACACAGCGGATGAGGACGAGTTCAGCGGGATGGGACCCACTGCAGTCAGCCAGACCAGCAACAGCCTGCTGTGCTCTCCTCCATCAAAGTCACTCACAGGTGTGTGCTTCACGAGAGACACGGGCCGAGAAAAGAGGGACTGTAGTGCACTGAGAATATGTGGTGTGTGTTGTGTTTCAGATGTTCCATTTTGGCCAATGATACAGTGAAATGTGACGGTGGTCTGTACAAATCACTGCAAGCGTGGAAGGACCACAAGCTTCACATCGACCATGAAGTAAGACACACTCTTCTGTCAACATGTGGGGACGTTTAGCAGAATGTTCACGTCGCTTTTTTCCATATGATAAAATGTATCTATTTATCTAAATAAATACTATTTAATATGAACGATTGACCAGCTGCAAGCTCAAAAAATTCAGTTTTACGTTTGAATCTAAAAAAAAATCAAAAAAGCTTCATATTAGTTACTCATATTTTCAGTCTGACAACGTTAATATGTGCACTTTCATCTCTTTCCCAGATCGAAACACTCCAGACCAAGATTAAAAACCTGCGTGAGGTCAGAGGTCACCTGAAAAAAGCACGACCTGAAGAGTGTGACTGCAACAAATACTAGTGAGAGTGACATCTGTCAATCATCTCTGCATCACTGATGGACCGTTTTTGTCAATATTTGTGTCTACTGTTTACTCAGTTTCATTCATTTTAAAGTATTAATTCAGTTTAAATTAACTATATACAAATGTATTTAATTATTATTAATTATTATATAATTTATTATTCATATTTTTTAATATTTACATGTATAATTAAAGTATTTATTACAACATATATTAAAATTAATATTTTTTGTTTATATATGTTTTTTTAAACATATATACAATCTAAAATAAATAAAATATATAATGAAATAAATATAAATAACTCATTTTAATATTTTAACGTAAAAAATTAAATATAGTTGATATGTAAAAAAAATATATAAAATATATGTTTGATACAATTGTATTAAAATATGCTTAATAAATTGTTATATTTTTCTTCTCTTTAAGTTACAAATCAAAGTACAAGAGTAAACTGAGGAAATACAAAGCAGGAGGCGTCCATCCGTTCAGGTGTGTTTCTGCGTCTACTGTATGTACAGTATGTGTGAATGCAGATGAGTTGATCATGGTTTTGACTGTTCTCTCATCCTCAGTAGGAAAGGAAAGGATAAGGATAAGAAGGCCTGGTTATTACTGGAGCAAAAGCGCAGGAAGAAGCTGAGGAAGTTACTGAAGCGTCTGCGTAACAATGACACCTGCAGCATGCCTGGCCTTACCTGCTTCACACACGACAACCAGCACTGGCAGACCGCCCCCTTCTGGACACGTAAGACACACACACACACACACACACACACACACACACACACACACACACGACAACCAGCACTGGCAGACCGCCCCCTTCTGGACACGTAAGACACACACACACACACACACACACACACACAACACACACACACACACACACCACAACCAGCACTGGCAGACCACTCCCTTCTGGACACGTAAGACACACACACACACACACACACACACACACCACACACACACACACACACACACACAACACCACAACCAGCACTGGCAGACCACTCCCTTCTGGACACGTAAGCACACACACACACACACACACACACACACACACACACACACCACAACCAGCACTGGCAGACCGCCCCCTTCTGGACACGTAAGACACACACACACACACACACACACACACACACACACACACACACCACAACCAGCACTGGCAGACCACTCCCTTCTGGACACGTAAGCACACACACACACAACACACACACACACCACACACACACACACACACACACACACACACACACACACACACACCAGCACTGGCAGACCACTCCCTTCTGGACACGTAAGACACACACACACCACACACACACACACACACACAACCAGCACTGGCAGACCGCCTCCCTTCTGGACACGTAAGACACACACACACACAACACACACACACACACCACAACCACACTGGCAGACACTCCCTTCTGGACACGTAAGACACACAAGCGTGCGACAACCAGCACTGGCAGACCATTCCCTTCTGGACACGTAGACACACACACACTTCACACACACTCAGTTATCCTAGTTATGTCATCCACGTGATCAGTCCAGTCACATTACTTTTTTTATGGCCATTGAGGAATTCATTCGATAAATATGTTTCTATTTCAGTTTATACACATTTTTTCTTATCGGATAAAAAAATGATCTTACTCAATTGAATTTGTGCACATCTTGGCATTTCCATCCAGCGTTTTATATTTCATTAATATAGTTCATAAAATAGGTGGATGGACATTTAATGTCTGTAAGTTATGTCTGGATCTATATGTCCCTCTCTATTGTGTCTTTTTGTTTTCAGTGGGGCCGTTTTGTGCGTGCACTAGTGCCAATAACAACACCTACTGGTGCATGAGGACCATTAATGAGACACACAACTTCCTGTTCTGTGAATTTGCCACTGGATTTCTGGAGTACTTTGATATCAACACAGATCCATATCAGGTCAGTGGTCATATATAAAGACAACATGAAATCACCATGGACCGGGTTTACTAGTACTAGTTAAGTACTATTACTCAGTCAAACTATTACATGTAATTATGTATAATTTATTTACACAATTCATCAGTGCATAATACTATATATATATACTGTATATATATATATATATATATATATATATATATATATATATATATATATATATATATATATATATATATATATATATATATATATATATATTATATACATATATATATCGACGTAACCTAATTTCAGTGTGATGAAAATGACACCAGATCTTGAAATTGTTATGGAAGTAAAATTTTGAGGTAATATAATTTTATATTGTGAAAATATTTAGTCAGTCCTTCCAAAAAAACAGTTTTTTTTGTGATTGTTGCAGGCAAAAATCCTTGATTATGCTGCACGTTTTCTTAAAAAATGTGATGGAATATGCGGGATATTTATACAATTTTATACTATGAAATTGCGGGAACTTGCAAAAATTGCAGGAACTTGCAAAAATTGCAGGAACTTGCAAAAACTGTGGTTTGATGAAAAGAAGAAAAAGAATTTATGCGGCGAAAGTGCGGCGTATTTGAAAAAATGCCCCCGCTTAAATATGCGGATTGCGGACTTTAGCTGATTATGCATTGAATTATGCCATTGCATAATCGCGTTTTTCTGGAGGGACTGTTTAGTCAAAAAAAATTATCAGAAAGGAATAAACATCATTAATTGCTGGTGCATCTCTCTCTCTGTATGTGTGTGTAGTTGGTGAATGCGGTGAACACACTGGACCGGTATGTTCTCAATCAACTGCATGTGCAGCTCATGGAGCTCAGAGGCTGTAAGGGACACAAGCAGTGTAACCCTCGCACACGCAGCCTCGACATGGGTGAGTCACACACACTCGTATAACACACACACACTTATACCTATGCAAAGACAGCTGCTAGGCATCCGGCCCAGAGGTCGCGACACACTGACTGATACGTGTGACTGACACACACACACACACACACATACAAGGCAACGGGTGACATGGAATATAACATCTTCATCATCATCATCCTCACCTGATCCCCGGCCCTGCCTTGCTTCCTGTTTTCTCCTTGTTTTTATATGCAAACAGAAACTCGTAGCATCCCCTCCTGAGCTGCTGTCCTGAAGGGTAAACGTGATGTGCCACAGCATGCTGTCTGAGGATGTCACCATGTCTTTAGTAGTCCCTGCTCTCAAAACTTCAAATTCATTTTCAGCACAAGTGATCATTGTAGTGATAAAAACAGATTTATTGATTCACTTATTTATTTGAAATGAACTCGAGGACAGCTCATGTCACATTAAATTCGCCAGTGCTTCGATTAAATATGTCGAAAGGTCACATTAAAATGCAAGAGTAGAGTAAAAACTTCAAATGTTTGTTGACAAATGTGTTTTATATTAGCATAGAACTTCTTTTCAGATTGGAAAGGAAATAATTCATTTTGTGATTATTTTTAAATACATTTCGTTCGGTAAGATTTTACGGTAAAACTTAAAATTTTAAAATGTAATTTATTCCTGTGATGCTAAGCTGAATTTTTAGCAGCCAATGAATTTATTTTAAAAACAAAATCTTATTGACCCCAAATTTTTGCGTTATGCAACCTGTCCACGTCTGCATCTGCATAATTTGGTACGACGACTAGATTTTTCTTCAACACTTGACCTTTGACATCAGCATTGCTTTTTCTTCCTTTTAAAAGTTGATAAATCTATTTATCGTTTGCTAACTCTCCAAATTTTATTATATACATTTAGTATCGTTTATTCCTGCTGTCCTGTTTATTTTTAACCGCTGTTTTACAGAACAGATAAAAGGTCAGTTGAGTATTTCTTTACGTATAAAAATGAACTAAAACGTATCATAATAGCTCAAAATGAACAATAATACTCCGCATCTGCATATTGAGCCTGCAAATGTATTATTTTCCAAAAAGATGACTTTTATCCGGTTCATTTATTCGAGCTCGCTTCGCTTGTGACTTCCTTCATAACAACGAAAGATCTTATTTTGGCACTGCGACCTTCCACATGACCCTTGGACAGAAGCCCAGTGATGCTTTCCTGAGGATCTTAAACAATGATGGGGTTGTACATCACATTGTTTTTACACTCTCTAACTAATGATATTGTCTCTTCTTCAGGGGGTAAAGAGAGAAGCAGCTATGATGAATACAGGTATCACTGCCAAATGAATTTAACCCCATTTTAGACTAGAAGGCTACTGTGAGATTATTTGGATGACGACACTAATCCACTTCTGCAGTTCTGTTGTAGACAGCTTGAAGCTTAAACGTGAATGTTGAAGTAGTCTGATGCACAATCACACACACCTAAAGGCATCGAGGAATTCACTCCTCAATGTGAAATCAAGGAGAAGACCTCTCTGTCACAAAGGAAGAACTGATTTGATGTCAGTTTGCTGTTAAAAGCTCCGCTGTAGAAAACAATCTTATTCTTCAGTATGTAAAAACAAAACCGATTGTATACCGTAATGCACTTGCAATGGAAGTCTAGGAGTTTAAAGGGGTCATGAACTGGCTTTTAAAATTGTTTATATTATTGTCTGAGGTCAACTTATAACGTTCGCTTGGTTTTTACATTCAAAAACATCAAAATGAATAAGTAATAGATTATTTTCTACCCTAGTTTTGAGCCTATAGCTAAAAACGCTCGGTTTTTATGGGCGTCTCGCATTGAAGACTTGGAAGTAAACGCCCACTGCTGTGAGTGGATAACAGTTTTGCATATTATAATGAGGTTCAACTGGTCAGTAACGATTAGACTGATACACATACACATAATTATTAGATATCAAACGATCCGTAACAATGCAATACTAGCCTATCAGAATATTACTACTTTTTAAATAAAAATTTTACTTACGTAAGTATGTTGCACCATTCCTGTCGGATCCAATATAAAAGGCACAGCAATGTTTTTTAATCTTAAAGCAGCACGGGTAACTTTTCAACCTATAACTATTTCCATGTCTCTTGTGATGGTACATCGATACAATAGTGAATGACACGTCGCCATAGCCTCGGGTCTGAGCGTTTTAAATCGTACTTTAACTTCCGGTTTCGGTATACCGACGAACAAGAGGACAGCAATTCGACTGCTTACGCAATACGTCACTTCCACCACACCCCACTTCCTTAAAATCGGAACGTGCGATGTTTTTGTCACATCGATCCGGTTTTGTCATCATCACGAGGTAGGCCTATGTTATTTAGCTATGCGTGTAATGCGCGAACGGTGGGCGGGGCTAACCGGCCATGTTGAAGCAGGCGTTGATCTTCTTCTGCGGGGGTGTTTTTATCCTCTTTGACGTCATAGTTCCCCACTTTGAAAAACGAGTCGTTTGCTGAGCCTGGTGTCAATAAAAGCTTTTATTGGACTAACAAGGACGTTTTCAGTTCTGAAACTTAGAGGATATTCTTATAGTACAATGACCTTTAGATGTCAAAAGCTCAAGGAAAATTTGATTTCTCAGTTCATCACCCCTTTAAAACCAGTATTTTCTATAAATATCAATATTTCTCTACAAAAATTTGTTGATTGAGCTGCAAAGCTGTCTAAAATGTCCTTTACTGAGACACTACTATATATAAGCTAATATATAATACTATATAAAAGCTAAGTTTACTTCCTTGACATATCAGATGTCTCTCACTTCAGATTCTGTACTCTCTCTCTTGTTTGGTCTTCCTCTCTCTCTCTCTCTCTCTAGCCCTATACTGTGCCTTGCATGTATTCAGCCTTGGGTTTTGTTGTTGTGTATGTGAAAGCCTCTGAGTTCTCTGATTGGCTCTGTCTCTGTCACATGCTTGAGTTTGGGGGCGGGGTAACAGTTTGTCTTATCGTTGCTTGTCGCATTAGGCAGTTTCAGCGCCGGAAATGGCCTAAAGTGAGGAAGCCTGTCTCCAAATCGCTGTGAGTTTGGACAATAATTCTGCTTCTCGTCCGTAGGATACAATGCCACCAAGCCACTACTTTGTCTGAATCACCGTTCTCTCTCCTCTCTCTCTCTCTCTCTCTTTAATTTCCTTTCTCTTGAATGCATTACGTTCTGCCTGGCCTGCATGATAGCTTGATTTAGTTTGTAGAGGCATGGAAACTGTTCAAAAACAGTTTTGTTTTTAAGCACGAGGGAAGATTCCCTCCACATGCCCCCATCATCTTCACCTCATCTCACTCAATGCCTGAAATTTACGTTCTTCCTCCCTTCACCATCCTTTTCAGGGTTCTTCCTTTTCTTTTCATTTTATATGAAATCCCAAGCATCCATCTCCATTTTGATGCATCCACTTGTAATCAGTGCCTTAAATCGTTTTGTCGCTACACGCAAATGTTTAATGGCTGTGGCCGTGCTTGTGTGTGTGATGTTCCCCCACAGAGGACAGATTTGGGAAGGATGGGAAGGATAATCATGGAACGAGGACGTCCCGGAAGACACCGACCTGTTTCCCGGCGAGTCGAACTGGTCCGAACTTGAACCTTTGTACAGACTTGATGAGCACGCCTACGATCTCAAACTCAACTTCACCCTCAGCCTCGAGGACTGGGCTCATTTCAGCCGCTCGTGGAGCACATGTTCACGCTCCTCAGCAACGACAACCAGCCGTACTCTCCGCCCCGTCCCGAGGACAAACACACTGGGAGAGGCCACGCCCTGGTGTCCTCCAGCCAATCCGCTTCAGCCATTTATCTGACCACTCTGGCCACCCCCGCGCTTTTACTGAAGGAAGCTGGTGCTGAGGTTTTGAGGGATGCTTTGGGGCTGAACCAACAGGAACGTCCCTCTTCTTCGTCTTCATCGCGTCCCGTGGACAATGCGGGCTTGGAAGCTCCTCTTGGAGAACTGAAAGGGGACAGACAGAGAGAAGGGAGGACGGCGATGAGGAGGAAGAGGAGGAGTTTGTTCAGAGACGGACAGGAAAGTTAAGCTCCACCCACTGCGACTGCAATGACATTTTGCAGGAAACGGTTTGACTCTCATGTAATATTCCTCACTCATACCGTCCCTCGTCAGAAAGACATCGCAAAATACTTGATGGAAGTGAAGAAAGAGGAGGGTTTATGCCAGCATATAATCCTTCAGTTCATTTTTCTTCTCTCATGTGTTCACTCGCTCCGTTATCGACTGGCATTTCCAGCTACAGACGGACCGTTTTCCAACTTGTCCATAAGATAGGCTAGGCTTTGAACAGATCTTTTAACTTAGAAAGATTCTTCACTGTTTTTTTTTTTTTTTTTTCGTTTACCTTTTCTTGAAGGGATTGGGAAGGTTGGGGGTTAAAATTCAAAGCAGTAAAACTTGGGAATGGGAATGAGATGTTGTGTCCGTTCATACTTGATTCAGTTTGAAACACGGTTTTGCATCACAATCTTTGATGGCTGCTTCTCTCTAGCTTGGAGTCTCCAGAAGTGTCTTACTTGTGGGACATTGTCTTATACAGCCTTACAACTTCACTGAACATCACCTCAGATAGGTCAATGGTGTGTGTGTGTGTGTGGTGTGTGGTGTGTGTGTGTGTGTGTGTGTGTGTGTGTGTGGGTGTGTGTGTGTGTGTGTGTGTGTGTGTGTGTGTGTGTGTGTGTGTGTGTGTGTGTGTGTGTGTGTGTGTGGTGTGTGTGTGTGTGTGTGTGAACATGCTGTACCTAAGTCAAAAGTGAATACGAGTGTGATAAATTGAAGCTTCCTGATTTAATTGTGTGTTGCTTCCAGTGTATGTTATAGCATTATTTTGTTTATGCTTAAAATTAGTTTGACGAGCTGAATTTTCTCACAGTTTCTTTGCTGATTATTGCACCATTATGAGTTGAACAAACTAACCACAAAAAAAAAAGAATAAGAAAAAAGAAAAATGGTTAATTTGATGTATCGGTCATTATTTGTGTTTGATAAAAAATATTTTTTCCCCCAAGCACACCGAGAAAGAAATTTTGCCGCGCCATATTTGTAACAGCTTGTTCTTAAACCTTTTGCTATACACCGTGCTACTAATATCAGAGCAAATATATGAAATGGATGTATGTATTTTAATGTGTGTTTGCAATGTAAATGGTTAAAGGATATTTTTACTACACATTTGAAGCAAAACTGACCGCCAGACATCCCTCCAGCTCCAGGTTTTATTATTTATGCAGCATTTATTTTAACAGTTCTTTAATACACATTCATTATTTTATGGTGAGGTATCTGAGATTGTTTAAATTATTAATCCACCTTCCTGGTGTGTTTCATCCCTGTTTTGAGATCAGTTTGGTTCTTAGATGATTGTGATTGAGATTATAATGTTCAAGAGGGTAATCTGATCTCGGATCAGTCCACTTGCTCTGGGATACTTCATCAGTACAGGTCATTGTGTTCACATATTTCATATCAATGTACAACATCCACCCCTTACATCTTTTGGCTGTACTTAAAGCTGTTTTGTCTGAGATTGTGTATGGTTGTTTCGAAAACCACCATAATTATTGTAAAGATGTACTGTGTAGATACTGGAGGATAGGAGACAACTTGGAGAGGAGGAGACGTTTTCCTTTGGCACTTTCAAAGGGAGGGATGTTTTTGAAATAGGAATTTAAAAGAGATGAGATGGTTTTAACAAAGTCTTGTACAGTTCTATAGATTTATCATACCTATATTTTTGTTTTGGTTTACCAGTGAACATTTGATAGTGCTCATTACTTTGTGAATAAAGTGTTGAATGCCCAAATTGCTTTCTATTGTTGTTGATTTTTTTTCATAACCCAACAAGTTTTTGCCATGTGGTATGATATCACATAAAGGGATTGATAGATATATTTAAGTCAGTTAAATATATTTTAACCTTATTATAGTGCATCATCAGAATACATAACTGCATAAGTTTATTATATTATCATTATTATTAATCTTTGTCTGCAGGTTATGCCAGTAGTTGACAATATTTTGTGTGTATTATGAGTGAATCACTTTAAAGACTGATTCAATGAGAAACTCAACTGTGTGATGCTCAGTGACATCATATTGTCTTCGTTTGGATCTATTATGATTGATTTGCAAATAAAGACAAAGCAACTATCAATATTGTGTCTAAAATGTAAGTATTGAACTTAAAGTCACAATAAAATTAAATGTATGGTGACAATTCCTATTTATTAATGGAATATAACAATAATTATTGTAAATTATCTATCGGTGCTCATAATTATATAAAAATATTTTTTATATAATTAATTAATGTGCCCTCTTAGGCTGCGTTCCAGTCCAAAATTGTCATGCCCTTCATATGAAGTAGACTCGCTCCCTCGGTCAAAATCGAGGGAACGAGGGTCTGTCCATATAAACTTCCCTCGTCCACTTCACGAAGTGGAACGCACTTCAAAATGGCGGCAGGGATTCCCCCGAGGGGAAGTGCTTAGGGAAGTTCGCAAGTGCGTGTCTAAAAGTGGACTGGAACGCAGCCTTAATCTTTAAAGGCACACTATGCAGGAATTCCGTTTTTGTCAAACAGCGACCCCTACTTGTATTTAACGTTACTCACGCAGAGCGTCTCTGCACTCACGGCCTGATACCCCTTTGAAGCTGTTATATTAAGGTACAAATCTTGCATAGTGTGCCTTTAAATAAGAGATCTAGCGCTAAAATGTGTTTTTAAACTCAACCTGAGCGCTCGTGTCCGCTGCTATCAGTGTCATGGATACATAGGCCTCGTTTACACTGCAGGTCTTGATGCCCAATTCTGATTTGTTGCCTATATCCGATTTTTTTGACCGTCCGTTTACATGTTCTTTAAATTGTGACCCATATCCGATTCATGTGTTTACACTTGCCATACTATCTGAAACATCGCGCATGTTTAAAGGGGTCTTCTTGCACAGATGGACGAACGCGCAGTGAGATCTCATGCATATTTACATATATTTAAAATATATTCTACAATATATTAAACATACATGTGACACTACTTTATATATATATTATCAATACATTTTCCCATACAAATCGCAATACATTGTGGTGGTTATTTATAAATAATAAAATTGCATATATTTTATGATATATAAACACATTATATATTCATGTTCAATATATTGCAATATGCAGGACTATTGGGAGTCCGGTGGGAACATAGCCTAAAACACGACCTCATGAAAGTGAGTGTCTATAGCACAAATTTTATTTCTCGTGCCATTTATACGCCAAAAATAGTTTTTGCTTGCATATGATATGCACTGTAAACATGCGTTTTAAGCGGCATAAAGTGCGTATCATACACACAAAAAATTTTTTTGACGTAAATGGCACGAGAAAGAAAATTGTGCAATAAAAGCACTTTCATGTGATCGTGGCAGGCTTTAACGAGGAGAAGAGGGTCCGTCCGAAATTTTAGGATGAGCAAGCCAACCTTTCATATGTTGTGTCAATGTGTCCACATTCCTCTCCTATACGACGACACAATGTTTTGTCGGGCCATCCGTCCCCTCGCAGACGCGCGTCTGTGTTTCTCTCGTCATTAAACCGCGGAGACGTATAGCCTAATGCCTCAGAAAATCCGATCTGCCTGTTTACATGACAGTCGCATTGGCACATATCGGATTTATTTCCACATATGAACGAGGCCTGAAACCGATCTCGAAATATCCGAATGCATGCGTTTTTTTCCTGTTTACACTGTCATAGAACACATCCGATCTGTGTCGCATATGAGCAAAAAATCGGAATTGGGTCACATTTCACTGACAGTGTAAACGGGGCCATATGTCTCTTGTGGCGGCGTGCACGCAGTCTTCACTCGGACACGCTCTTCAATCTATCGCCGTTGCGGAGACTCTCTATTCATTCTGGTGAATTCACAAAATAAAATGCACACAAACGCGTCCCTGCTTGTTTTAGCAGTTATAAACTTTTTCCTTGCCTCAGCCATGGCCAGGAGTCGAGCAGGCAGAAAAAATAGTAGCAGAGCCTGTGGTCATGTGACGTCGTAAAGCGATACATTATCCAGGCATCCTCTAGGTCACATGACCTGGCCAAAGACGGTGCGCCTTCTCCAAACCTAGGCGGTATTTCAAGAGGGCAGCCCCGCTCGGAGCATTGATAGTGTCAAGCGCTGTATATTGGCCTGAGGAATCATTTAAAATAACTCATATGCGTTAACTCTTTAGGTCACAAAGTCCTGTGCGGTGTGCGTTTAATCAAAATAACTTGATGACGTGTTTACTGGCACGAGGGCGGGGCAACCTGTCACTCACATGAGATCCACCAATAGCAAACCACAACCATGGATCAATTCCCAATTGACAAAACCAAGACCAGCCCTAAAATTTTCTTCTTTGAGAAGCCGTTTCACTCAGATATGGTGATTTTCAAGTGATTTAAAAATATGAAAGAAACATGGCGGAATGGTCCTAGTCCTACCACATGTATTCAGCAGTTGCCGGGCTTTTTCATTTACAACAAAATAAGATTATTTCCTGAACAAAATATGATAACATTGTAGTAGCTATAACGATCAAGTTTAGGCTACGGTGGCATCTTAAATTGATTAAAAACATAAAATACACACCATTCTTTGTTTTCAATTTTCTAGAAGTAGAAACCTTGCGGTATTATTGTATAGTTAATTAAAATGAGGTGGTCTATCTTGTTCCGATGAAAGTGACTTGAACACACCTGAAGTCGTAAACACGACATCCCAACTCGGAAATACCAACTTCCTAGGAGGACTTGAACGCACCACAATAGAGAAGACTATCACAACTTCCGTTTCATGCTGACTTTTAGTTTTTACTGTTTCGTTTATAAAAATAAAAATTTATGCCATGCTCGTAAATTATCACCGATATTATGAACAACTCTCTTACTTATTACTTACTTATCATAAGAGCGTCATCTTCTATGGAATAAAATTAACCTCCAACTAGCCTACAGCATTTACTGTACTGGAGATTCTGAACTAGCACCATAGTAACACAGCTACAATATAAAATTATATATTAAAAGACCAAAAACAAGCTTTTATTTCAATATATTTATATAAAAAAATTCGCTAATTAAGTGCTAATAGCCATAGCTAATAGCAAGTGCGTGTGCTGCCTCGACTCTCCGCCAGATGGCGCCTCTCCTCTCCTCAAACGCTTGAGCACCACAGACTGCGAGTGATCATTCCGCTTCAACGAAACTACAGCAGGCTGCAGTAGAGATCAGGTTACTCGAGCATGGCCCAAACTGAAGAGGGCGGGGGAATAACCCACTCCAATGTCTGCCCCAAACTCCAGCGGGACAGAAAGCCTGAAATCCACTTTCACAGGCTCAGTGCAGTCTGCTTAGTTTCTGCCAGAGGACACATCTCACTGCTTTCACTCCCATTCGTCCAAACAATGTGAGGAACATGGCTGACAGAAGGTAAGATGGATCATTTTGCTGAGTTGTGAATACATGTTGCAGTTCAGCCCTGTTTGCTGAGAGAGAATAGCGTGGATAACTTTGATATTTAAACATGTTTGCTCATTTTAAACTGTGGCACAAATTAATACTGGGATGTACGTTTATCAGACGATACTGTTGCTCTATTGACAAGGTGTTATTCACGGGATGTGATGTTACCACACAACAAGTGTTTGTATGAGCAAAGTTCACTAAAAGCTAGACTACTTTTAAAGAACAATTATTATGTTGTTCTCCGATTTTAAAGTGATTTAATTGATGTAGCCTACAGTATTAACTAACTTAAGAACTCTTAGTGTCATCACACCATAAAGTATACTTTGTTTTGTGTCCCTCATGAACATGAAAACAATGACTTTACCAATGCAAAGCTGACAGCAACCTTTATTACAGTAGCTATGTCCTATGTGGGCTTTTTTTTTTTTTACAAAAACAAAACCTTTTTGATGTATTTATTTTTGTTTTGTTTTATTCTCTTTCTATGTTGCTTTTTGGGCCTGTTTTTTCTGATATTTCCTTGCTATTAGCACTTAATAGCGAATGTGTTAATATTTTGATATAGAATAAAATAATTTTATCTTATCTTTTGATTATCAGTAGGGGGTGATTTTAAATAGGCTACAATTTAAAACTGATATATCGGCAGTCAATTTCATATTATCAGCACAATACACACTTTGTACTGTCTGGACCTTGAGCAAGTTGCTAATAATGATACATTAACTGTAAAACTGTCAACCCTGTTACCTTCTACCTTGTTACTTAAAGAAAAAACATTAATATGTGTCATATATGTTTAAAAATTAGCTCCAGCTGACACAATGCAATTTATTAACACTTAAAGTCGTTGTTTGTCTGATTAAATAATTAAATGCTTAATGTGGATAAAATGTAAACACCTGAATAGGGGTGGAGGACATGCGGTTAGTGCGCGCACTCCATTGTCACGAAAGCTTATCATTTGAATGCGTTTCTAAGCCTTGTGGTTTAAAAACGAGTGGTTTTAAACCATTCAAGCAGCGCACCATTTCTGAGCACCAAACACGCACACATAAAGCCGCTGCTCATCACAAGTACTGAAATGAGTTATTTTAGCCACCTTGAATGGTCAAATACTCACACTTACGTGGGAAAATGACCATCTTTGCGAGTATCTTTGTAACATAGAAATTATGTTTATTCTGTGAATGTGGACATAAAAATGATGTCTTAAATTAGCGTAAACAGTTGAGAAAAGAAACGCATTATAATAAGACTCATATTGTGAAAAAAGATTTGACATATCGACCAGCCCTAGACCTGAACGATATTTTGATTATGAATGTCAAAAAAGCCTCTGTGATCCATATTAGATGTGCAGACCAATGATGGATTGATTATTCGGGCGATAGATGAACAGATGCGGTGCGGCTGCTGCGGGCCGGTCCAGTGTGTCGGCTTCCAGGTGTCAGCCTTAATGGAGTTAATAGGATGGATTTTGACATGTTTTATTAATCATGTTGCAATGCCATATCCCTTTGCGTTCTCAGAAGACCTCCTCTGAAGCCAGGACAAACACTAACAGCTTTATTCAACTATTTAAATATTCACAAAGCCATATGGATGGAGTTACTATTAGACTGGAGTCTGGAGACTGAAAGTTTAATAATGTGTCCTAAATTCCTAATTGCTCACACACAATGCATCAACTAACTAATACTTAACTAAAGGATTATTTCAGCCAAAAATGAACATCCTGTAATTATTTTATCATTCTAAAATGTTTTTCTTGATTCTGTGAAACGCAAGAGATATTGAGGAATGTCAAAGTTGCTGTTTTTTTTTTTCATACATTTAAAATGCATATCCAAAAATGACCAAATAAGCAACATAAAATGTAAGACCATACAGCTTATGTGCTATATTACAAGTCTTCTTAAAGGGATAGTTCACCCAACAATGAAAATGATCCCATCATTTACTCACTCTCAAGCCATTCTAGGTATGACTTTCTTCTTCCAGCCAAACACAATTGGAGTTATATTAAAAAATATCCTGGCTATTCCAAGCTTTATAATGAGTGAATGGTACCCTATATTATGATGCCCAACAAAAAAGTGCATCCATCCATCATAAAAGTAATCCATACAACTCAAGGGTGGTTAATAAAGGCCTTCTGGAGCAAAGCGATGTGTTTTTGGAAGAAAGATATCCCTATTTATAATTTTATAAACTATAATCAATGGCTTCCGGTAGAGTCTACGCATGACGTATTGACAAACTCGGAAACGCAGAGGTTTTGCTGAAATAAGAAAGTCATATACACCTAGGAGAATTATGAGAATAAATTGAGAGAATTTTCATTTTTCACCTTTAAGCCAACTTCAGTCTGCTCATCACAAAGTTGCTTTCAAAATTGCACTTGATTTCAATATTTCAAATGTAAGTTGTGTTTGACGTTTAATGTTTTTAATGTCTTAAAGTAACACCAAGTAACTTTTACGAAATTTAAAAGTAACGAAATTGTCCATTGCCGCTGTCGTAAATAATTTAGCCTACCGTTGCACGCGCGCTCGCTGTTTATCCAGCACCGGCTTTTAATGAACGATGTCCACAGACAAGGTAGAGTATGTTACATGATTTCATGAAAGGATGATGTATTGCGACATCAGAAACGAAGAAAAACAAAATAATGACTATTGTAGCGCTTGACGTAAAGCAGTCGAATTTTGTAGTTCTTTTTGTGCACGGGTTCCTACCCGAAACCCGAAGTTACATAGTGCCAGTAAAAGCGATACAGACCCCGTAAGGCTATGGCAGACGTGTCATTTAATTTATTTTAAAGGTGCATAACGCAGGTCTCTGAGTTTTTGCAGAACTACACCCCCTCTGGCGACAAGCGAAACTGCAACCAGAGGTGTGCACGCTCATGGAGCACACGCACACGCACGCTTGCACGAGCACGAGCTGTTCATAACCAAAGGAGCATCAGCCGCACAAATCTTTTGTTTACAGTCATAATGTCTTCAGATGTTATAAAGTTATAAATCTGCAAGTCATTTTACATATATGAAAGGAAAGGCATTTGAGTAAATTACACACTTATGTGTGAGGGGAAAACGGGGGTAGAAGAAAACTTCAGTTTTTGTTTCCATCTATCTCCATGTTGAACTGTTTTATGCGTTTACTGTATCCACTTATGATTGTATTATTATGGAAACACGTTCATGAACAATTAAGTTATTAATTTGTAAAAGCTTAAAATAATAATCATACCATACACAGTTGGTCAACAAAGTACACTCAAATGTCTCAAGGTAATAAACAATCAAATGGCACTATATCCGCTTTCATAACAAGTAGTTATAGGAACTTAGTTATAGGAACTGTCCACTTCTAAACAGTTCTAAGAACTACTCTCCCCCAAACTCGGTTTTGCTGTTTGCGGTCGCACTGGCCAGTGGCCAGAACCGAGTGACGCGAGCACGGCGGCGGCGGCGGCACATACAACAACAACCCAGCATGGAGGAGGCTATCGCAATGTTCCCGTTCTGCCTACCGGGACCTTAATAACGGAGTACGAACGGCGGCGTTTAAAGACTATGGTGGAAAGTCTAAAGTAATATGATGGAAGAAGATAGAAGAGCAGAGCGCAGGCAAAGGACGTTAGCAAAGAACACAGAGGCTACCGGTAGGCTATACACAAAAACATAGTTAGCATCTTTTATGGGACATGTTTTATGTTTCATGTTGTACTATTCTTCCGAAGACAATTCCTAGTTTATGAACCTGTTCACTGACAATGGTAACGTTAGTCAAATCAATTCTGATTGTACATTTATCTAGCTTAGGCTAAAGCATTACACATTTTACGTATCGTCATTTGTTGTCATAGATTTGCCGCATCAGACATTAGAGACGGGGGATATCTTACCGTTTTATCAAGAAAACAGCCAACTGAGGATCCCGTTTGAGCCCTAGAGCAGACCGGAGATCTATCCATTTGTTGAAAGCCTTCCCGATGCTGACTCTCGTCTCGTCTTATTCCGATGCCTGACTCCAATTTGGCCATTTTGGTCAATAACTAGACAAAAGTTTTCTTTTCTTTGTCTTACGTGGAGTTTGCGTTGGGGTTTGGAATGAACTACAAGCCGGTCTCTTTGAATCCATCTTCTACTTTTGTCGAAAGTTGACTAAAGTTTTGTCGCTCGAGTTGTCTTCGCTGATACGGAGAATGGCGGCGAATACACAAACCCCCGAGACATCGCCTGGTGAGCGTGAACGCGCATGACGTCACGCCCAGTCTCAGATTCGAGCCCGAATCCCTCTTATATATTTTACTGTACAGGACTATAGAGGCAATCTCAGTGATCAGAGAAGGGCTCATTCAGCCCATCAGGCAATTGTTTACGCATGTATGGGTTAAAAAACGGGTATTTTTAACATGAAATGTTGCGCAATGCACCTTTAAAGAGCCTAAATGTGTTTTTCTGAAATTTTAACTCGCGACTGACACCTGTGGCCAAAAAACAGAACTGTTCTTCCTTTCTGCTCGCTCTTGCAGCGCGCGCTCGTACGTGCACACTTCACAAGTCATCTGCAGCAAGGTCGTCAACATTATGTTTTACAGAGGTAAGAACAGTCAAATACGTAATATTGTTTGAGATAAGTTTGCGAGTGTAGGCTACTTGCTGACTAGCGGTGGTGGCAGAGTGACGCGCTTGACGTCACATCCGCAGACAGCGTGGGAAAAATCCGACCCGACAGAAAATAGGAAAAATAGGATACAGGCTTATAGGTGCACCCACTGTGAGCGGACAAGGTGTCAGTATGCTCAACAGGAGATGTTTGAGTCATAAATGGTAAAATAAAAAGGCTATTGTTACGTTTATTTTGGGGAAAAAGATCCATATAGTCCCTTTAAGTCGATGTACCATCACAAGGGTCTTGGAAATATATTATGAAGGTTGAAAAACTACATAGTGTTACTTTAATATTTTTTGGGTGAACTACTTCTTTAAACTTGGATTTGGAAGTATTAAAGCTCTGAAATATTATCCATATGTTCATCAAAGTTATGATTGGGGTTGCTGTGTTAAATTGGATAGTAGTCTATGCATTGGTTTGCGTTACGTGCCACTTTAACACATCTTGCTTTCTGCTGTTTACTGTGCCAGCGGATGGATGTTTCCCATCATCATCATCATCACCATGAAACGCATGTTGGGCAACAGTCTTAGCCTATCGTCTCTATGTTGCTATAGCAGCGTTTAACTAACTTTGTAGTTGTTTGAAAGAAACGGTAGAGCTCTTATTGGTTTGCGGTAAAGCCTTAATTACTAGTTGCTTTTTGGATCTCCTCGGATGAAATTACAAATTGGCTTGGCATGAAAACATCTGAGGAACCCAAACCGAATTCCTCGTCCCTGATGGAAACATCAAGATGTTTCCCTGGTTCTGACCTCTATTAAAAAAGGTTTTGGCTTTTGCTGCTTCTGTCTGTATGTATTAATATGCTATTTTATATGAAGTTGAAGTTTAGGAGTAAATCTTTTGGGCAGATGTTAGTTGTGTTTGCCGTTCCCGTGCTTTAAGACTTAATATGGAACGGCAGAAAGATTGTTGAAATGAAATGGCCATTTGTGATAGATGTGGGCCAGATCAGATGGAAAATGAGTTTGTGGGTGTGTGTTCAATCCAAACTTGGCTCAGCTGTAAACTGTAGGGTTTGTGTGTGAGATGATATTTATTATCTTGGCCTCCTCCATTCATTGGTAGTGTTCCTCAAACACAACACAAAGCGGCCTCTCCCGGTGGAGTCTTCCTGTTGGCCCGTTTGGGAAACTCTTCCCACTGTGTCCTTCTTTAGAAGACTTTAAACGTGGGACCTTTGTGGGTTTTACCAGAGAACTGGAAATGTGTGTTTCTCAATGTCAGGAACACATCTCTAACCTGCATGACAATATCAGGCAAACACTGTTGTGTAATGATGATGATTATGATGATTGATATATTTATTTCACTCTTGTTTGATTTGGCACACTGTTTAAATAAGAAAAAAATATGTTTATTTGAATCTCTCATATATATAATATATATATATATAATTAATAATTTTATATATATGTATAAAAACATAAGTGTTTTTAATCGTGATTAATCCCAGAATGAATTTGTGATTATTCTAGTAGTCTAAATCTTTTAAATAAAATCTTTTATTTACAGCACCAATATTTTTTTTTTAGTTGTAGGCTGGTTTTGAAAATATTAAAACTATTTTTTACCTACCTACGTACCCTCTGGTTATCTGTAAAATACACTAAATAGTATGCATTTTTATTTTAGTATTAAAGTGTTTATTAATTTTGTGTTTTATAGCTTTTATTTTTTATACTTTTTTTATTTTAGCAATTTTATGCCTTTGTGATTTTTTTTTTAAATATGTATTTATTTATTGTTATTATTATTATTTGATTAGCATTTATTTATTTGTATGTCAGTTTTAGTTTTCGCAATTTTAGTGTTTAAACTACTTTATTGCCAAAGCACCATTTTTAATTTAATTTAATGTAATATTTTATTTATTTTATTTCAGCTTTATTTCAAAGAACTAATGATTTTTAATAGTTTTAGTTTTACTTAGCAATAACAACACTACAAATATACTATAGTATTTAGTACACTGCCCCCCCCCCCCCTCCAAAAAAAAAAAACCTGTGTTAACTTAAATATTTGCATATTGAAATCCAAACAGCGACTTTTTTTTTTTGTCTGGGCAGTGTATATATGCACAGTATATGTGCTGATAGCAGTTTTGGATTTACAGGCGTTTTATAGATAACCGCTTCATCCAGCAGCTGAATGTCTGCGTTTTTTTTTTTTTTTACAGCATGCTGTTTAACACATTATTCATAAAGACTCATTTTAATGCCCATCGTAAATTAATGAAGAGCTCTGTTGAGTGTCAATTCACAAACAACACTAACTCCTATCACTCCTACAATCTGTGTGTGCGTGTGTGTTTAGATGGCTTCATTGTCACATTAAACTAGCATGCTCTCTGAGTCACGTTTGAAAGCAGCATTCCCAGAGAAGGTGGGAATCTGCTGAATATTAACCCAATAGCGTTGAAGTAAAAGCGTTTAGCCTGGAGTGGCAGTCATTAAGAGCACAGTAGGGCATGTCTGCGGCTGTCTGAAAATATCTCACAACCCCCACTGAGATGATAGGAAACTGAGCCAGGCAGTGCTCAAATCTAACCCTGCTCTCCCTCAAGCAAGGTGGGGTTTTCTATACTAGTCAGTTAGAGTCTGCTGAAACTGGCGTCTTCAAAACGGACACCATTGGCCTGGTAAAGAGAGAAAACGTAGCTATTTTACCAATTGTTTTACGATAATGAATGCATTACTATTTGATTTGTACAACCCCTAAACCTAACCTAGCCATGTTTCCATTACAGATTTGTGCAAAACTTTTGCAATATTTTCTAAATGTCGAGAAAAAACGATTGCGAAATGACGGCGTTTCCATTAACCGATGGTATACGACTTAAACGTAATTTTTTCCTCTTGCAATAAGTCATTCTAAAAATCATGGCGACGGATGTTGGTAGGTTTATGTATCTCAGCCACCGCACTGGCCGTTATTATTAATCGAAGGAGACATAGGCGTGTATCCAAGCATTAATGACAAGGAAAGCCCCTTATACTTGGGAGTGGCCGTATATGAGGTGTTTCTGGGTGTTTCTCATTCATATCTGTTTCAAGGTCTTGATAAATTGTGAAATTTCTTTGTTGTTTAGAATCCAGTATTCCCACGATACTTTTGTGTTTTATGATTTTAATAAAGAACTCTGTCTCCTCTTCAAGGTCTTCTGTCCAAACATACCGCGTCATCTTTAAAGAATGATTGACTTTTACATACGCCAGGTGAGCTGTAAATGTGAAAAAACTGTTTCCATTGCAGTTTTGTGAAATACTAATTTTTCAAATTGCCTGAAAAACCACCTCATGCGAGCTTAACTTTTTTGAGTATATGGGAGTTTTGACATGTTTTAATTGGCCTTACTTTCAATTTGCGCAATTCAAAGGGTAATGGAAACGCGGCTAATGTGGCATAAGCAGAATGCATGAAACCGTAATGAGATTTTACCAATTTGCCAAAACGGAAAATAAGCATGTATTGCCATTAGAGTGTGTGACATATACACTGAAAAAAGTTGTGTAGGATTTACTTTTTGAAACCAGGCATTTTCACAATGAATATGACAAGTAATTACAAAAAAATGGCAAGTAACACATTGAATTTCTCTTTCCACACCATTGGCGGAATTTTCCGTCATTTATGACACAAAGCTTTACGGAATTTTCCGGCAATACTTGTTTTCACTGTTATACGGTATGGGGCGCTATTATGCTGCCTGGTAATACCAGACTCTGCTACTTCACTTTGCTTCGTAGACAGAGTCTGGAATTGCATAATAGAGAAGTGTTTTCTCTCTCGCTTGGGGGCGCTTGTCTGAAGTTTAAAATCATTGGTTACCCGTAAGCCAATCAGACAAGTTTATTTATGACGTATGTTATGCGCCGACACAGCCGCATCGAACCACAGACATCATGAATCGAAGTCAAATCTATGATTGAACTTGATGATGCGAGCGAAATACCGGAGTGAACGACTTTTTTGTTCGGTGAGTGATGTAACAGAATGACTGCTGCGCTTGACAGGGGGAGGGGGAGAGGAGAGAGAGAGAGAGAGAGAGGAGAGAGAGAGAGAGAGAGAGAGAGAGAGAGAGAGAGAGAGAGAGAGAGAGAGAGAGAGAGAGAGAGAGAGAGGAGAGAGAGAGAGAGAGAGAGAGAGAGAGAGAGAGAGAGAGAGAGAGAGAGAGAGAGAGATCTTCAAACAACACGAGAGCTGTCTTGCTCTCTCTCCCTCGTGCATATTAATCAAAATCAATCGACAAGATAGTAAAAGGTCGGAAGACCACGGTTTCACGTGGAGCATTTGGAGATTTTTAGAGACTAGTTATAGTTAAGTTATAAAGGCCTGTCTCATAGACGCCTGTCTCAAATACAAGCCGGTGCAGTTAGACGATTTGGGCAAAAAAAAACTTGGGCTATTATTTGAAGTTTTACGGTATTTAAGACCTGGAAAAGAAAGCAGACACTGACCTGTCAAAAGGCTCCCCCAGTTTCTCGCTGACGATCGGTAATAGTTGATAAATGAAACTTTTCCCAAAGGGAGTAGGGCCACAACATCACCTCCATTCAACATGTTTAATACACACTCTTCTTGTTCGGGCTTCAGTTTGCTAATGCCGGGAATATTCTCCACAACAGAGCGAATTGCATCCGCGTCTTCATATCTGCGGTCGTTTTCGATTTCCCTGACCTAATCTTAAACTCGGCGCTTAGCGACTACGTCACGGCTCTCAGCCCGCCCTCTGTTCGATGATTGGCCGGCTGTTTTCAGGCCGGAGGAAAACGGATAGATAGGCCGCTGTCTCAGACTGAGTACAGAAGCGAAATGAAATTGAGCGGAAGTACGAAGTCTGACGTAGTCAGGCTACTATTACGCATCTTCTGAAAGAGTACAGAATCTCAGGATCCAAAAACAAGCAAAGAAGATGCAGAAACAATAACTTGTATAAGCGTTGTTTATACACACGTAAGCTAACACGACCGTCAAACATTCAACAGAATATTAATCAAAACTGCCTAACATTTACAAATGAAATGTCGAACGGGACGAGTTGTAGGACATTGAAGCTATGGGGGTGTTGATGGACTCGATTTACTCAATCTGTGTTTTGATAATCGATCTGAATCCAATGCGGACGTAGTTGGACACTTCAAGTGTTGATTAAAAAAAATAATGAAGCAAGAATTCAAATTTTTTTATCTAAAGCAGAGGCTTTGTTCTTTTTGATTTAAAAGTTAAATTTGTAACTAGAAAGAAGAAAAAATTCCTGAAGAAAAAATACCCTAATAATCTTTTATTTATAAAAAAAATTAGTGTAGAATCAAAATGGACCCCTTCTGCTGTTTTAATAAATCTCCCTGGTCCTATTGCATAATTCGTTGCTACTTTTGTCAAGATCTTATAACATTTGGGCCAACTACATGTTTAACTTTCTACAGTCTTTCTTTAGGTCTTTCGATTTACTCAAATACAGTACACTTCATTGCACTAGCTAAATGCATTAAATGCTACTTTATGCTGTCTGCATTAAATTTCACTCTGTCCTCTGCTGTGAATGCATTGAGTTTAGTTTTGTTTGCATGTCCTTCAATGCTGATGTAAAGCAAAGCTGAGTGACTAAGTTTGATTTGCTGCTTTGACCCTACAGTACATGTGAAGAGGCACCAATGTGAGTTAAACCTCAATATATTAGTGTTTTTTTCCAGTGTGTGACCACAACAAACCTACTGTAAGAGACATTAGCGTTAGCCCACCTCTGTCTTTCAGTTGTGTCATTGGTCTTTGTGTTTCAGGAGAGCAATGTAGATACCAGTCAGTAGCCTATTTTTTGTAGTTGGAGGAGGTTCACCAGATGCTCCTGTCCTCGAATGAGTGAGACTGTGGCCGCTTGGGGAAATACAACAGGAGGACAAGCACACACACACACACACACACACAAACACACACACACACACACACACACACACACACACACACACACACACACACACACACACACACATGTTTGTTTTTGTGATTTATGAGGACATTCCATAGGCGTAATGGTTTTTATACTGGACAAACTATATATTCTATCCCCCTACACTGCCCCTATCCCTAAACATTGTTTTTTATGTTTTTTAAGCTGTTTGAAATATGAGGACGCATGCAATGTCCTCATATTTCACGTGTAAGTTGTAATACCAGTGTAATACCCATGTCATTATACACATGTGTCCTCATATATCACAAAAACAAGCACACACACACACACACACACACACACACACACACACACACACACACACACACACACACACACACACACACACACACCTGCACTGAAGGCTCATCTCTTGCCTTAGTCTTTAAGTCCCTTTTAAACCCCTGTTGGAAAGCTTTGTTTAATGAGAATGGCAGAAATTAAGCGTGATTTTTCAGTATTCCCTAATGAACATGAGACGTCCCTCATCTGTGCTAATGCACTATTCCGAATCCCCAATCGAAACACTCACACTTGTCCTCTGGTCCACCCCTTACACCCGGCCAGCCCCGCCATGCTGAACTTCCTCATCTGCCTGATAAGAGGGTCATGACCCCAGAGGACTGTGGGCCAGGCAATCCCAAACTTGTGTGTGTGTGAGGCATGTGATCGGTCAGCTCCGTTTCAGTTACACTGTGATACAAAAAGATGCACATATTTCTGGATGAGACATCTTTAACCAGTCATGTAATGTGTTAGGTATTGTGCTGCACTGTTAGCTGAGTAAATATATCACTGATCATATTCTGACCAATCAGTGAGCACTTCTGGCCAGGTGCATGATGAATGGAAAAGTGAAGTCATGGAGGAATCATGGGAACAAGCCTTTGAGCAAATGAATTAGGTCACACTTCTGCTCCTCAGGGTACAGTTTCATAAAGTCCAAGGGATTGTTCACAAAGGATGCGTTCTTGCAAAAATAAATAAGTAAAATAAATTAGCTTTTTTTTCTAGGCAGATATTTATTTATTTGTTAGTTCGTTAGCTACGATGTAAAAAAGTGATCAGTTGACTTAACTTAAACAAAAGTGAGGAAACATGTTGCCTTAAAATTAAGTAAATAAACTTCATGTGTAATTGAAAAAATTAAGTTATGTGGAATTGTCAAGTTCATATAACTTAATTTTTTCAGTTACGCATGAAGTTTATTTACTTAAAGTGAGGAAACCTTTGCCTTAAAGTTGTAAAATAAATTACCTTAATGCGTAGTTGAAAAAATGTAGTCATGTGAACTTAACAATTCCACACAACTTAATTTTTTCAATTGCGCATGAAGTTTATTTACTTAATTTTAAGGCAACATGTTTCCTCACTTTTTTAAGTTAAGTCAACTGATCACTTTTTCACAGTGGTTTTTTTTTTTTAGAAGAAGAACAGTTGCTTTAGGTAATCAACTTTAGGGGGAAATTAGCATCAGACTTGCTATTTAGTAGCAAAAAACCCCCACAAATGTTTAATTATTGAATATTTTGTTACTAACTTTGGAATAAGCGAACAAACCTCTCTTATCAGCTCACACACAAACTTGGCTGGCATACTCGTTCTGAACGGGTGGACACGTACATCTGCCACATCCACCTTTTGTGTCTCTTTTTTGTTTTTCTTGAGGGTTTTTCCTTTCTGATTGTGTCAGAGTTTAAATGGTCTCCAGTGACCTCAGCCTGTGTATGAACTAGGGCTCGGCAGTGGAGGATGGAGGACATGTCTGGCCTGTGCCCTCACACACACACCGTCCGTACCTCTTCCTTCCTGCCTGTCTCTTTTAGAAGAGCGGAGAGGCGTGGATTGAGTAAAAAAAGGACAAAAAAGAGGTGTAGGCCACAGTCCTACAAATAGCTCAGTGGATGATATACTAAAATATAATTTCAAGCTGTTGAATGTCTGTTTTTCACATCACACATTAGCAGGTATAAAACTAGGACTACATCACAGATATATGTTGGAATATATCCTGTCTGGAATTATAAGCCATGCAATGAGAGAAAGCAGCATTTAATGTAGCAATATAGACAAATGATTTTATACCATGGTGCTCATGCAGGAAATTCAAGTTTGAATCCAGCTTTCAACATTTCATGGTTAGGGCTTGGTTGACAATATCAATGTATCAAGTTTAATCAACATTCATTTTGAAAAATCAATATCGATTCTTAAATCCCAAAATCTGACTTTTTTCTGATATCTGAGAATCACTACTGTTTTCTGTTGATGTGTGAACAAAACTTCACTTAACATTATTTGTAGCGCACCTGGCATCCATTTACAGCAATAGGTTTTGTGCTTTTGTTGCTTTTAAATGTCAAATTCTGCTCAGTTCATGTGAAACAACAGCAACGGAGATCATCTCTTTCTCTTTACTACTAGTTATGCACAAAATAAAAACAAATATCATGAATGAACATTAAAAGGTATGTTGAAAGAAACCGTACAACTTACCCAAATTCATATCATGTCTCGTGTAATCGTTCAGTTTCAACCTCAGAAAGATTTCAATAAAACAGCTTGTAAACAAAATATGATTAAAAGCCGTTCGATATCTCATTAGTCAACTAGAAAAAATAACTCTGGAGAAGAGCATTTTAATAAATGTATGCATCATATTACATATTTATTGTATTTTTTACTTCGTTTATTATTTAATGTAGCCTATGTTGGAATAAATTTATCATGAAATCAGGTTTTTATGACAGCCACTGTCATATAATCGATCATTTTATAAAAAGTTAATAGAAAAACTGTCTTATGTGCAGTTTTAGATGTTTGTTTACAACATTTGAGAAAAAAAATCCGGGAAATGCCATGAAAAGGATTTTTTTTTTAAAATATGAAAAAATAATGGGAATTTATTTGTTCAATGATTAGGAACCCTCGTATATATTAACACTCTTGTTTATAATAGTAATACAATATTAAAATATGTACTTTTGGCTGATGACCTTGTAAAAAGGACCTTCATGAAGGGATTCCACAATTCTTCACATTTAGACTAACCCTGTGACTAGCGTTCCCTTACTTCACTTTGCTGTCTATTAAACCTAGCGCTGAATTTCGAAACAGAAGGGACTGAAGTATAACTGTTCCCCCTGCATTACCCTTTAACCTCAGGGGCAGGAATGTGGATCCCTGTTCCTCGGAGATCCCTAATCAGGCATCTCGCTCATTAACAGTGAATGGGAACCAGACTAGTTTCAGTGACAAACACCACCATTGTCCGTGGTCAGGGAGTGTGGCAAACACACACGCTAATGCGGGAATGCTAATTCCTTTCATTATGAGTGAGGACGCATTAGCAGTAGCGACTAGCTAATTGCTCGATCATGACTCACCTCTTGTAAATTAAGTGGAAAAAAAAACTAAGCAACTGAAATTGCGTGCAGTCAATACTTTTGTGGGGGAATAAATACATCGGTTCTACCACAAAATTGAGGTATATGTTTATCCAATATTGAGCCTGCTGTTACTCTGTGGGAGCTTTGGTTGTTTCACAGAGATTGTTAATCCAGCTGCTGTTTTAAATTAGGAAAGGAAGACGGGTCGGTGGTTGTCGGTTTTAGACCGTCCTATCAGTTACTATGTTCGTGAGGAGAGTGTGTGGTGTGAAACTCTAGCCGACAGCAGGACCTTTCCTCTGGGAGATCTGACTCACCATTTCATATTCCATTGCAGGAGGCCCTCCGACACGTCTGTTCTAGAAGTCACCTTCATCTCTCTCCAAATGCGTTTGTTTGTGTCTGTTTCTTTGGATAATGAAGTTGTATCGAGGAGAACTGATGAAAAGTACATGTCGAGCTGGAAAATATCAATATTACCAGACAGGACAAACGCATTCTAAAGCCATGTTGATTTACATTGCAAAAATAAATACTCAGATTATTCAGTCTTTGACAAACACGTTTTTTTAGCAATCTACATTTGGAAATATAGATGTTTAAAGGTCACCTATTATGGCATTTAAAATGTTCCTAATAATGTTCTGGGAGTCCCCAACAACAGTTTTACATGCATGCAATGACAAAAAACACTTTTGTTGTCTTATAATATGCATTTATTTTTACCTGCATTTGCTCACCGATTCCCTAATGATTCGTTCGACGACTCATTTTTCAAACCCCTCCTTTACGTGACGCTAATCTGCGGTGATTGGTCAGACGACCCAGTCAGTTATTTTTTCACGTTAACCCAAAACTTAAACATATTGATAAAGCACTGCAGTACTACAATACGCTCTTTTCTTTATGACAATAACACGACAAACATTTTACATATTTAAAAAAAATAAAATGACATTGGAGACCTAAGCTGAGCGCAACTGAAACACACACACACACACACACGCACGCACGCATGCACACTCTCTCTCTCTTACTTATTGAGCATGCTACAAAACCCATAAAAGCAACAATTATTAACAGTACTTACAAGTTGTGATTCGGAGGAGGAAGCTGATCCAAAAACTTGGTATTGAACCTTCCTTCAGTATCAAGCGGCTCGCGAATCCACACTTGAAAGCATTTATATTTGTAAAGGAAACGTGACGCGAATACAGCTCAAGGTTCGGCTATACTTGTATGGTATAGTTGTAAATATAAACTCTAGCCACTGATTCTTCACATGCTCGTCTCTGGGCAGTGAAAAAAAAGTTCGCTTTTGATTCGCGCTTCAGAACAGCGTCTCGTCGACATGATGTTTTCACCGGTGTCTGCGGCGCGCGCAATGAGTGGGCGTATCTTATTCAAATAACTTGTCAAGTTGACGTCAACTAGACAGAGAAAAAGCATCGTTCGTCTATCGATTCATCTCAGCGACTCAGAGTCGACTCTTACTTTTGAGAGACAATAACTTTGTATGCGGTGAACTTTCATATTTAAAACTTTGCAGGATGTTTTCGTTCACTTAGATCTATGTTACACACTACATGAAAAGACCTTTAAGCCCTTTAAGGAAAAGACATTTAGGCTACTTATCATTTTCACCGCTAAAATTGATTAAAGGTTATATTTGTGATAATTTTAACGGAAACATTTTTAAAATGTTTTTTTCAGATTGTCAGCCCTACTAATTTTATTTATAGACAATGCATATTACAAAAGGAAAACTGTCATTTTATTTTTATTTTGTTTTGTAAATTTTAGTATTTAATTTATTATGTAATGTCACCAGATGACCGAAAGGAGAGGCCAATAATATCTGGGGACAGTTTTGTATCCCGGTCGGACTATATCCCAGTAAACCAAAACACATTAAACGCTGTAGTTCAATGTTTGAGTTATCATATACATGAGTAAACAACTAATTTAATAATGTTATTATTACTTAACTTTATTAATTGTAGTATTTATTTATTTTTATTTATTTGAATTATTACATTTTTAAATGCAGCAGAAATTATGTAATGCTTTATTTTGTGCAAACATATAACATATCCACTGACACACAGTTTTATGTTTTATGTTTCACTTATTTTACATGTATTTCTCCCTTTGGTCTTTCCCCTCTTTTGCCCCCTTTTCCATCCAGTGCTTTCCAGACATGCATATGTAATTCTCATCTCTGTGAGCGTGTCTAAAGCAGCATATAGTTCTGCGAGATCGCTTAGTGGCGCTGAGTCCTGTGTTTTTCTGGATTGACCTATTCTTGGCAGGTCGTAGTCGCTGGAAATTGGGGTGATCCCATTGTATGTTTTTCCCTGTGAATTAGACTGTGTGGACATGTACCTGTTTTAGAAAGTGTTCTATAAATATTGTCTTAGAGGAGGAAGAAGCACTGTGCATTTAATGTAGTTTATTTGTCTAGACTGTAGGCCTGGACAAGCCCATCTTTTCTTATCCCACAGTCATTACGAGGTATTTTAAACCTAAGATCAGATTAAGCCTGCATTAAATGAGGCGTTTAATTGCACGTCCTGGATGGATGGATTGACTAAAGTATTACTGAATGTCTCTTTTTTTATCTCTCTCAATAGAACTCCCCCTACAAATGTAAAACACACTTACAAATGTGCAACAAATTGTCCTTTTCTAGAAATGTGCGTTTCCAATATATATTTCAATTAGGGCTTAATGACATTGGGATAAATAATTTGGGTAAAACTTTAAAATTTGGGGTGTTCACACTTGGGTTTGCTCTTTACAAGAACCAACTCAAACCTCTTTCTATAACATTTCAATAATGTACAGTAAAATTAAAAAATAGAGTGTTTACTAACAATATTGATTATAATGCTATTGTTTTTTTATAATTTATTTCTTCATTTTCAAATGTTAAACCAACAAACTTTTATTTAATAAAGCTTGGAAGAGCTGAATGTGATTTATTGTATTGGAGTCGCGCTAAACCATTCCGTTCTTTCATCAACTTAAAAACCGGATAGACTAATCGATTCTTTGGATTTAAGAATCGACATTGGTTCGTAAAATGAGAATCGATTAAAATCGAGGAATCAATATTTTTTTTTACCCAGCCCTATCATTAACTCAACCTCTATATTCAAATTAGTTGTTTGAAGACCGTTTGTAGGTTGTGTTCACACTTCGGTTCTCTTGTTTGTTTGTTTTATCTGGACCAAAAAAAAAATTTTTATACATAGTCGTTCACACTGGCATTTTTAACCGAACCTAAATATACAAAACAAATCAAAAAAATGTATTATGTATATTTTGTTACCGAAGATCCAAACCAATGCTGTGTGTACATATGATAGTATTTTACCAGTTGAAAACTCATGGAAAGCTTATAAAAGGTGTAAAGGAGTCAAAGCAGTGGCAGGATTGTGTCCGTTATGCACACAAATGAAGATCTGCTGCAAGGATACGGCGGTTCAAACGGCTGTACCGAACTGTAACGGGCAGCGTATTTCTTATTGACAAGAACCACCCGGTATGCTTAAGGATTCTGTCCTTTTAAGGGTCTCATCTTGTGACATCACGTCCTCTTTATGGTTCGTTTAGATGTCATTGAGTACATGTTGCATTCATATTTCCTAGTTTCACCACACCTTCTCAGGGGTCTCGGCCCTCTTGTTTCATTCGTACCAGGGTTCACACTTATTCAAATGAACAAAACAATCGCACCAGAGAGTTCATTTTAATCAAACCAAACCTGCCAAGTGTGAACACACCCCAAGTCATGTATGGATGTTCATTGTACGAAAAACAGCGGTTTGGACATTGTTCGAGAGTTTTACTATTGTGTTCCACAAAAGAAAGAAAGTTATACAGATTTGTAACGACATAAGTGTGAGAAAATGATGACAGAAGGTTCATGTTTGCATGAACTGTCCCTTTAAATCAAACCACACCGGATTGTAAAGATGCTGTTTTGGTAATGAATCGTTATTTTGCTAGCTGTTCTCAGATGGGAGTTGTAGCAGCAGTGTGGTAATCCATCGTAATACGGCCCTGCTAAAACCCACCCATAGTCCCCTCATGATTAAATCATGACTGGAATGAACTACTGTGACCTGTTGTGCTTTTCCCTCTGCTTTCTCTTTGATGGATACAGGCAGAAGAATGATGAGTGTGAGAAAATTGCTAGACTCAAAACAAAACGTCCGGAGGCACAGGCATACTTCTGCAGCCAGGAATGACTGAATGTTCTGGCCGGATCTAGACGTGCTCCTCAACTTCAGTCCAGACGCTTTCTCACTGTCTCTTTGTTTCTCATTCTTCATGATGTTTCTCTCTCTCACTCTGTTTATGGCTGTTTTCTCTCTCTCTCTCTGTTTCACTTCCTATCGCTCTCTCCTTTCATCCTCAGACTCGTGTATTGCACCTCATCCTCTTGAGGCCACACCATCAGCAATATGTGCTCATCTAGAGGAAACACATTTTGCTCTAGAAGTTAGTCCCAATCTGCTCTGGTCTTTGTCCTCCTCTTTCCTGCTTTATACAGCCCCCTGCAGGGAGATATTCAGCTGTTTTTCTTCTTTATTCCTCCCATCTCTCTCTCTCAGCGTGTGGCCTTGAACTGTTGTCCAGGTTGGACTGAAGTCGTTGGTCCTTCTCTGAGGTCTCTCTCTCTTTCCTGTCAGTGTGTTTTTGCTGTTATGATGAGGGGAACAGGGGCTGTTTTACTTTCACAGGCATTTTACACTTCCATGAAAATGTAATACAAGCTGTTAAACTGTCAAATCACTATTAAGTCTAGTATTCTTTATACGCATTTCTTTCTTTCTTGCTCTGTTTTCATTTTGGAAATCATCTTGGGTGAATTTACTAAATTGAAAACAATATCAATATCAGAGTAGATCGATCGATTGATTGATTGATTGATTTATTATTTTAATCAAATCCATCTATCCATCCATCCAGTCACATCTGTTTCTTTCCATTAATTCATCCAAACATCCATCCGTCCACATGTTTTCATCCATCCAGTCACATCTGTTTCTATCCATCCAACCATCACCATCCCATCCATCCATCCATCCATCCATCACATCTCCATCCATCCATCCATCCAGTCACATCTCCATCCATCCATCATCCAGTCACATCTTCCTATCCATCCACCATCCATTCTTCCATCCACATCCATCCAGTCACATCTCCTATCCATCCATCCATCCAGTCACATCTGTTCCTATCCATCCATCATCCATCCATATCATCCATCCATCCATCCATCACATCACATCCTCCAGTCACATCTCATCCATCCATCTACATCTCTCATCCATCCAGTCACATCTCCATCCATCCATCCATCACATCTCCATCCATCCATCCAGTCACATCTCCATCCATCCATCCATCCAGTCACATCTCCATCCATCCATCCATCCATCCAGTCACATCTCCATCCATCCATCCATCCATCAGTCACATCTCCATCCATCCATCCATCCATCCATCCATCCATCCATCCAGTCACATCTGTTCCTATCCATCCAACCATCCATCCATTCCATCCATCCATCCATCACATCTCCATCCATCCATCCAGTCACATCTCCATCCATCTCCATCCATCATCCATCTCCATCCATCCATCTATCCATCCATCACATCTCCTATCCATCCATTCTCCATCCATTCTTCCATCCATCCCATCCATCCATCACATCTGTTCCATCCATCCATCCATCCATCCATCCATCCATCCAGTCACATCGTCCATCCATCCATCCAGTCACATCTTCCATCCATCCAACCATCCCATCCACCCATCCATCCATCCATCACATCTGCTCCATCCATCCTTCACATCTCATCCTCATCCATCCACATCTTCCATCCACCATCCATCCATCACATCTCTATCCATCCATCCATCCATTCCATCCATTCTTCCATCCATCCAGTCACATCTCCATCCATCCATCCATCCATCCATCCATCCATCTCCATCCATCCATCCATCCATCCAGTCACATCTCCATCCATCCATCCATCCATCCATCTCCAGTCACATCTGTTCCTATCCATTCTTCCATCCATCCGTCCGTCCATCCGTCCCTCCGTCCGTACCGTATACGTAATGAAGTTTCATGGCTTTTCTCTATATACACACTCAGACATAACATACACTGTCCGACTAGGATGCATTATACATAAAATGGCAACAGCAGGTGTGCCTTTTCGCTTTTTGATCAAGCCGGGCTCAAATACACCAGATTGTATTTCAGCTCTGAATAAGCAGAGAAGAGAAGGGGGTAGTACAGCGACAGGAAGTTTCCCGAAGTAAGTTTAACCCTGAGGTCCCCAGCTGGAGGCAGATGTGATATAAGTCAGATCGAGAGTTCACACCTGGCCCTCTTCATCAAACAGGCAGTAATTAACCTTCATCATGACCTCTGTGTTTCTCAAGCGATCTGTTTAATGCACATGAACTTGCACATGTGCATGAGAATGTTGGAGCATCAATCATCATGAACCTCATTCTGTGAGATTAAAGATAAATCTGTTTCAAGATTAGTATGAATAATCTTTATACTCTGCAATTGTATGATGTCATTTCGACTTAATTTGCATGTCCTTCAGCACGTATATGCATGTAAATACAGTCCATATGGTGCGTTCAGTCGAATGTAAACCACAGTTGACTGATGCAATAAAAGATGTAGTATGGAAAACAGATGAGAGCCTTTTCATGTCATGGCATTATATCTAATATGGAGCTCCAGAGTATCACAAATGCTGTTGTCCATCATCTCCAGGAAACGCAGGCTTTGGCAGTGCACTGATGACCAGATACTGTCAAACACTGATATATATAGACCTGACTGGAGGTCTCAGAGAGAGTATCTTGTGAATTGAGTATCATGTGAGCGTGTGTGGAAGAGATCGGAATGTGAAGAGATCTTGGCTTCTCGGGATACTTTGGCTGTACATTTGGAGACGAACAGTTAGGGAAAAAAGCCTTTTGATTTGTACCATATTCTTAATATATTTTAAGTTGTCTGTCATTTTGTGTAACACTATGAAGCATTAAAGGGATAGTTCACCCAAAAATGAAAATTAAGTCATTAATTACTCACCCTCATGTTGTTCCAACCCCGTAAGACCTTCGTTCATCTTCGGAACACAATTGAAGATATTTTTGATTAAATCTGAGAGCTGGATCACTCCTCCATAGGCTTCCTAAGGGATTGAAACTTGACGGCCCAGAAAGTCATTGAAGAAAATGTTTAAATATTTAATGTGCCTGTAGGGCTGTATTCAACCAAAGAAAATCTTGGTCGACTGAAGTCCTGAAATTTTCGAATAAAAATCGACTAAAATCGACTAAAAATGACGTTAGAAAAAAAAAAAACGTTAAATTAATTAGCTGTGCACTGTGCGCAGTACTTGTTGTCCGCCTAAATAAATTATAAATAAACATAGAAAACTAGTAAGCTATTTGCAGTATATTAAATCGTTTTTGACCTAATTATTTTGCACTGAAATGAGTCTGACACACGAGTCTGTCGGCTCTGACAGCAGCGCAGCATCACCTGCACCTGCGCAATATCATAGCCTATGATTTCCGAAAATAGTAGGCTACTATGTTGTCAACTAGTGATATCATCACAAGAACTGTTGAGGAATATGCAACATAATTTAGACAATTATTTTGGTCATATGTTATAATAATAAGTTATAACTGTCAGACACTATCATTTCAGCCGCTCTGCATGTCCTCGCACAGAGCTAGGCTGAACATGAGCTCAGCTTCGCGGCTGAGACACGAATAGACTATTAACTTAAAGCTTTTACTCTTAATAAACACAAAAGGCACGTCCACTTTAATAAAAAAATAATATTTATTAAACAAACCGGAGCAAGAGCAGAAACGAAATAAAGTGCATAACTGAAAAATAAACATCTTAGGCTCAAAACTAACACTCAGTCGGCACAGCGCAATTGCGCATATAGGCTCCAAATAAAAAATAAAAAGTTAGGTTATCACACTAAAACATTGAAATGTGCACATTCTGATATGTTCATAGCCTACTCAAAACAGAAAGGGCAAGCTAACGCAGACAAGTTAGCTTACCACTTTTAGATGATATGTCATGTTTGTCGTCGAGCTTTGGAAAACTGTTGCTAGCAAACTTTGCATTCAACTTTTTTCCCGTTATCAATTTTAACAAAATGCTACCACACTGTCTGAGGACTGACAATTAAACGCTCTCAAAATTAAATAAATAGTACTCAGCATCAAAGCTTCTATAGCCTAGCCTACTTATCGTTCTCTCTTGGTTTGGGCTAATCCAAAAAAGGTGAAAACAAGGGGGTGTTCTGAAGACAGACTGTTACCTGTGAAACAAGGCTACTCTGAACCCCCCCCCCCCCCTCCACCCCCCCTCCACCTGATGAAATGAGCGCGCCTCAGTGCGACAAAACTAAGGAAATGAGCGCGCCTCAGTGCGGCAAAACTAATAAAATGAGCTCGTCTCAGCGCGGCAAAACTGATTAAATGAACGCGGCAAAAAATCGACCAATCAGAATTTTGGTCGAACCAGAACGTATCGACCAACTAATCGACTGGGACAATACAGCCCTAGCCTACAGTGGCTAGATCTTAAGTTTATCAAGCGAAGAGAATACTTTTTGAGCGCAAAAAAACAAACTAAAAAAGCGACTTTATTCAAGTATTCTCTTTGGGCCTGGAGATTTCACGTATTGTTATTGCGCAACGCTTCTGGTTGAACGTCACATGCATCACACACATGACCAGCGTCGACCAATAGTGAGCCTACGTGTGACGTATAACACAAAAGCGCTGCACTGTTACTCAACGGCAACAGCTTAGGAGAAAGACATGGAAGAGAAGAAATGGTTGAAAAAAGTTGTTATTTTAGTTTTTTTTTCGCGCAAAAAATATTCTCGTCGCTTGATAAACTTAAGATTGAGCCACTGTAGCCATTTGGACTATTTTAACGATTTCTTTAATGACTTTTCGGGGCTGTCAGGTTTCAATCCCTTAGAAGCCTATGGAGGAGTGATCCAGCTGTCAGATTTAATCATAAATATCTTAATTTGTGTTCCGAAGATGAACGAAGGTCTTACGGGGTTTGTTACAGCATGTGGGTGAGTAATTAATGACTTAATTTTCATTTTTGGGTGAACTATGCCTTTAACACTCAACAATTTACTGAGTTTCCTGATTGAATAGGCCTGAGAGTTTGTGTCAATTTGCATTCACAGAGGGCTTCTAGAAGTTTCATGTCACTCATGGCGGTAGTTATTACTCTTATTTTGTCTGCAAATTCATCAGTTTTGTGTAGTTATAGTCGGAATGTAAGAAAATATCGATACACAATATTATTTTGTTTGGCTATACTGTATCGATTCTCAAAAACACTGATCAGAGAGAGCGAGAAAGTAGCTGGTATCTCTCTAAAGAATCCTGCAAGTACCTTACTATTTTCCCTTTACTTCATGCACTGTTTTTATTAAATAAAATAAAGTTTATGCTGATGATGTGTTATGCATATGGTGGTGTGTTCTTGTCAAAAAAAAAACAGGAAATAGCGCAAAATGTCACCTTTCTTACAGTATCGTAATATATCGTATTGTAATCCCTGTATCATGATACGCATCCTTTATCGCCAGATTCTTGGCAATACACAGACCTAAGTTATAGACCCTTACATTGCGTGTATTACATGACATTGCAGTATCTCATCTAGCTGCATACAAATCATTTAAAAAAATAGTTTACTGCTCTGTTTACTGCTCTGTATTACTTAGTAGTTCAAAGAGGGTTAATCAGAGATCCAGTCTCATCCTCGAGCCTCGCCATATGCGGACTAATCTATTTACTTTCTGCTTAATCTAGATCACTCAAAAGATTATATACAGGAGAAACATGTGGCATATGAATGTAACAGTTAGGCCTATGTATGTTATATAAACAGTGTAGAAGAACATGGTGATAAAAGCAGCAGTACAGATGGCTTGGTAATGATGAATATAATAATCAACAGATAGTGTTATAGCAGTGTATATTTCAGCTTTTAAAATGTGTTTGCAAGACATTGTGCAGGTAAATGGCTAATATAATACTACAAAATGCAAATTAAGTTTATAAAGCAGTTAAAAATGGTTAGTCATGCATATTAAATTATTTGATAAATGGTTCAATAAAATAGCATTTTTTTTATTAAATGAACTAATATAATAAAATAGTATGTAAATTAAATGCAGAGTAAATAAGTAAATCAATCAAAAAATATTGATTGCATATTAACTTTAACAGTAATAAAAAAATCAATTGCTAATTGGGTAAATAAAGCCATGCAGAAATATATTAAAGTGCTAAAGTTGCATATTAAAGTAAAATACTTTATGCAATGATGAAAAATAAAATTGATGTTGTATTTGTGTGTTCAGCTGCTGCCTGGACAGTGTGTGTGTGTGTGTGTGTACAAACATAAGAACTTTAAGAGCTTCATTCCTTCTTTGTAAATGTGTAACAGTGAAGCATGTTAGATATTCCCAGATAGGTTTACGACCAGACAGAATGAATAATAATCACATACATGGGTTTTGTGAAGGGGTCTCTGTATTAGGCTTTGAAAGGAAAGAGTGTGAGTTTAGTTTTTATGAGATTTATTTTAAGATTTGGCATTTATGATCTGAGCGTTAAACAGGCATGAGGTTTTGCTCTATAAAAAGGTGTTTTTGTTATGAGCTCTGGCCCGTGAGTGTATTCATGTGTTAGTAAGTGAACTGCAGCAGCGTGGCGTCGAGCAACACTTCCAACTGACTTTTCATCTCTTACCACCCATTTGTTAGAGGCAGGTTGGTACTTGTAAACGGCTCCTCCCTTTACAGAAAAACACACACAGTGGCCTTACAAATGGCTGGAGGTGATTGAATGGCTGCCTGTGGAGACGTTTATTGACTTTCACAGTGTGAATGAGCCAGGCCAGTTACGGAGTGATGGAAGATTGACCAATCACAAAAGGCCAGTGTTTGGTCAGGGCCAATCAGGCTCATAACCAACTGTTTGTCAGATTGTGGAACCGTGTCAGACAGGTTTTGTGAGTGAGTGAATGACAGACTGATGAAATAGATAAATGCATGTAAAAGTTTAATACTTGGGGTTAGGGGTTTCTTTAAATCTTTAAAGAGATCGTTTTTATCACTTTGTCATTATTTACTCACCCTCATAACGTTCTTTTCTCTATGAAACACAAAAGAAGAATGTGTCTGTTTTTGTCTATACAGTTAAAGTCAGTTATGTTTACATTTTAGTAATAATCAGATTGATGGTTTAATCGAACTTCATGCCTTCATGCAAACACCTCAATCGATCCGAGTGAAATGTTGACCCTGTTAAAAAGGTTGGTGTAGACCTGGAATAAGCCAATCAACTGGAAAAAATCAAGCATGGAAATACTTGAATCTGACTTTTTTTCAATTGGATTAAAACAAAAGCTTTTGCACACACGTGCAGTGATGCGTTTTTCATAATACGAGAGAATGCATGTTTATCGACGTCTTACAGGCTTTTGCTAAAAGTATTTGCTAAAAAAGCTCTTCTGACATGTCAGCTTTCATTTTATACAGTATATCAAGGAAAAAATAACAATAGCATAACAGTTATGCATAAGTAGACATTATCATGGTGGCTTTTTCCGGTTCTGATCACGGCGAGTCGGCGACTGTCGCATACGCTGAAGTTTTGTTCAGAATAAATGCAATCTAAACAAATGTGTGAATCAGATTGCAACATTCAGGTTTCATATAAATGAAATTAAATCGGATTGGAATCATTCCGATTTACAAAAATTTGTGAATGTAAACACTTATCGTGCATTCACACCGCCGCCGCCCTGCCAGCGACGCCGTAGAAAGATTCGTGGACGCTCTGATGCTCTGACGTATATCGAATGCTTGGTCTTTTTTAAAACTTTATTTAAAGGGGTCGCAAAGCAAACAAGCATGTCGATCGTTATTTTTGCAGAATATTTATTGATGGAAAGAACTTAAAGGTGGGGTATGTGATTCTCGTTTTTGTCCATTTTTTTTCAAAATAACTTGAAATCCTATTCCTAACCCACTTACAGCCACTGAGTTAGAAGCACTGAAATGAAAATTAAGCAATTTAATCACCTGTGGAACGGGCAGGACTCGAAAAACTCCAGCCAATCATTTCCAAGACCACCTAGAATCATTGGACAGTAAGTCCGTCAATCAAACAGTTGTACCACACCCCCCTCCCCCCAGCGCGCGTGACCCCCGTCGTGCACATACTCAAAGCTCGTGACGCATGCGCATCTCGTCAGTAAAGCCGGTTCCATGATTAGTAGTAAATCGCATTACAATCTCTCGCGCATCTGAGTTTTCGCTCGTGCATGATTGCGCGTCCATGTTCTTCGAATGGTTGGAGTCAGGGCCAGCATTGGAGGAAAGAAGGTAGGACCATTTGAATTGTGTATTTTCAAAATCTGCCGGTCGTTTTCCAAATCACATACCCCACCTTTAACAATTATAGTGACATGTTTGCTAACGAAATACACCAATTAAAAGCCATTTGTGTGGTGTGGCTTTTGTGTTCGTGGTTAAGTGCTATTCTAATTTGCATTCCCGCTGAAAAACAAGCGCTCTAGTGTGAAAATCTTGCCTATAAATAGTGTTGCGCGCCTTATCAAATTCATATGATCAACCTCTCTCCTATATTTTGCTTGGGAACTAATGTGGTCGGAACCAAAGTTTACAGGACTGGGTTCTCTTGAATCCTCTCAAACGGAGCACTTCTACAATCCGATTGGTTACAGCTGCACCGCGTCATAGCTCATTACCATAAAGTTGACCTGAACTCTCCTCCCCACTCTCACCGTCCAAGATGCGCCGCATCACCCTCGCCGCCGGCTCTCATTGAAAACGAATGACTTTCGGACACTTTGACGCTCTTGCCGGCAGCGGTGTTAACGCATAGTTATGGTGTCCAGTTTTGTTTTGGACTTTATTGACTTTTATTATATGGACAAAAACAGCTTTCAAAAAAAAAATCAGTCATACAGGTTTTAGAGTTCAACAAACTGTTGTTTTTGATCAATATTAATAGTGAAGCTTGCCTTAACAAGCACCATTAAAACTACCTAAAACCTGTTTCATCATGCCAGTAAAATTTATTTGCAAGTCATCAAGGTTGGAATAGAGGCGTGTCCATGTGCCTCAGGTCTCGGCTTAAAAGATTTCTACTTTCTGTTTGAACATGAGACACACACCACACACACACACACACACACACACACACACACACACAACACCACAAGAGAGAGAGTTCTGGCAGTGACACACAGTTCAAAGTGCTCTGGTCTGGAATGGCATGCAGGTGTCCTTGGAGGTGAATGTATAGAGATTGCCCTTCAGTCACACACGTACAGCAGTAAGCATTCCTCTCCTCAAGACCACACACTGCGCTTAACTCTCTCTCTCTCTCTCTCACACACACACACACACACACACACACACACTGCATAATCTGAAGCTATGTCGCATTCCATAGCTCACGCTCTAAACAAAAGTTTGTTTGAACTCACCAATCAAAACACAAAGATAATTTCTTATTGATTCCTCTGGGATTCTTGAATTTAGCAGTTTATCTGTATCACTCTTATGGCGGTGGGTGTATGAATTCTGTTTACATAACTTCGAGATAGAGGAGTTTATGCTTGATTTGCACAGCACAAAGCTTGTTAATATAGAGTCACTGATAAAGCAGGGTGGTTTGATTCCTCTTTCTTTGAAGACACACATCATGACATACAGAAATGTAAACACTCACGATATTTCAAATATGGACTCACAGTGCACTGTGTCTTCACTTCTGACTGCATGTCATATCACGTTATGGGTGAAATCACAGTAGGGAGACATCTAGGAATCCACCTTTTTAACCCTAAAACAACTGTCCTATAAATGATCAACTTTTGCACACAATCCTCCACATGACTTCTGTTGGAGAAGGTATATTTGTTTCATCAGTGATGATGTCAGAAAAGTGAGGTCAGTGAATGTCATTCAAAACAGTGTGTAGGATAGGAAACCTCATTCAAAACATAGACAGATGGTCTAGTGTAAAGTGGTGTGTGTGTAGTGCTAGCTTGTGTTTATTTACATAATGTTAAGTGAGTAGTGATCACAGAAGTGAGTTGAACAGGTGTGCCTGTTTCAGTGATATCTCACACGCACTGCGTCTCTACAGAAGATCGGACCCCGCAGTTTATTTTGAGAAACGTAATATCACATAAACTAGATAATTCTACATTTCACATTCATTTCTGCCAGCTATATGTCAATCAGACAAGCCCTTCCTGTCTAAGTGGGCGGTTCTTACAGTTTAAACTACAGAGTGGGCCGAATACATGCTGAGATAGAAGTTGGGTATCCAAAAACAGATATTCCAACACAGAAAGTAAAATAACTGGATGCAGAAGTGTTTTTCAGTAAAATAACTGGATGTAGAAGTGTTTTTCAGAGAAACGAGTATGTGAACTTAGCATGTTTCCTAAATATCTGCAAAAATAGTATGCTATTTTTATGCTTTAGTAGAGGGGAAAAGTTACATACAGCACCTTTAAGTTTACATGCATAATTGTTCCTTATAATTTTATCACATTAAAAAAAAGCATTTTATTATGATCATTTTTGGTATTTTGCTGTTTTTGCAGGGTTTTATTCACTGTAAATTTGTGTAACCATTTATTATTTTGGCTTTTTTTGTCCTGCCGATAAAACACTGAACAAAAGCAAGAGAATAGCATTGTAGACATAAACAACGTGTAACAACACATTTAGACTTTTTCACACACAAGTGTTACGTGAGTCAGCTCATAGTGGGACTGTCTGTCTGGCTTTGTCTCAAATTCACTCTGTGTCATAGAGCAAACCAGACCTGATTTGAGATTTACACATCCCACAGGTAGGTAATGGATGGCCATCCGAAGGCACAAATAAATCACCTTTCAGAGCAGTGTTTGTTAGACTTAGCATCCTAATTCATGTAAACTGCTTTCCTCCCACCTGCCTCTGGCGCTTTCAGAGGTTTGAAGGTTTTTGTATTGTCTGTTGTTTTCCACTGCTTCGTTTTTATGAGAAGATGTAGTGTCACAAGCACACACAAAGGAACCTGGAGAGAAATGTAACAAGTTAATGAATCTGTGTGTGTGTTGTGTGTGCTGAGCTTGACGATGTAGACGTGACGTGAGCAACCTGACTGACAGTTGTACGTCTTCTAGTAGCTGTGCCAAGAGGAATCTGAATCATTCCCTTCCGAATCTCACAGAGCCGGAGATCGTGAGTATTAGCTGTCCATGAGCTCGCAGCAGGAGCAACTTTATGACTCTCTATGGGCTTCTCCCTTGACTTTATGCCTCCACGTCCCCCCGATTGCGTGCGAGCTTCTACTTCTGTCTGTACAGTAATGTTCTCCAGTGTGCGACAGAAAGTCGCATCGCGTGTCATCATGACACAATCGTTTGACTATTTTTACAAAAACTGCTTCTACGGGGCCACAAAATAGAAGGTAATGGAGCATTTTATACATTGTCGTGTTTCTTTAGAAATAAACAATGGACAAATGGAGTCTTTAAAAGCCTCAGATGTAAAGTTATTCACTGTCTAAGTGACGCCAAAATGAATGGGAGTCAATGAGATGCTAACAGCAGGTGATAGTCAGCTACAATGGCGGCGACCATGACGTGTTCAGGAAGCTAAGGCGGGACATATTGAATGGCTCCTCCCCCTTTTCAAAAAGCCAATAGCGTTTAGTTTACCTCACAGACTGCAAGTCGTACTTGACCGCACCATGAAAGCAAATCTGAATGCCATTAAAACTTGAGCGTTTGAGCAACCGAACACGCATCTCAAACCCTTATTGCTTCGTGATGCATCAACGGTCACTTTGGCCTGGTAATATTTATAGCATGGGGGCGGGAGTCGCGGGACACTTTAGATTCTGAGCATTTGATTGGACAGAAGATGTGACGAGAAGCTGAAATCCGCGGTGATGTCATAAAAATACGTGATTCATTTTAGCGGAAGTGAGAATCTACGTTTTGAATGCTTATATCTCCTAAATGCAAATGTTGTCATTGTTTTGGAACACACACCAGCTCATAACCTTAATGCTAACATATTCATACTAAAAGCTAAAAAAAACTTTAATTTTGATTTCAGGGGGCCTTTAATTTCATAAATCATGACCAAAAAAACCTATTGACCTACAGGTCAAAGTGTAAATCATTGAATCATTGAATCAGTGTAAATCAATCAAAAACTGAAACTGAAAAATTAATGTTGGTCTTTTCAGACGGATGTGCTGTCGAATAAAGAAGCGTGAATGACTTCACGGGGAAATGAAAGCAGATGTTTCACTCTGAAATCTAGAATAAGAGAGCTGAACACGCTAGGCATCATGTTTACATGCACACTCATACGCATGTGATGCTCCCTTAGCGTGCAGCTTCCAGCCGCGACCACAGCGTAAACAAATCAGATGCTAAACTCCTCTGATCACGGGAGCCGTCTGAGCGCCGCTCTCGATGGAGGATTACAACAAACTCTAACATCCTCAAACACAGCGGCCCGCAATCATCCTGAGAACCAGCCCGTTCCTCCCTGCTCTCCAACAGATGACAAGTCGCTCTGGGAAGAGGCACAGCTGTGAAGCTGGAGGGGGATTTGTGTGTGTGTGTTTGTATTTGCTATCGCTACATGCTGTTGGAGAGCATGTGTGTGTTCCCCACTCAACTTAGCATGGTGGCTTCCTTTTGCTCTTTAGGGACAGAAATAGACTCATCGCTGCTTAAACACACATTCAAATGTGGTGCGGGTTTCCCAGCAGTCATATACTGGAAGCTTTTACGATGCTGGATATAATTCATGTGTTGGTCATGTCCTCATGTCAGACCCTGAGAGCCTGTTTGCGTGCCGGCCACAGAAATTACAATAACAAAACAGGGATAAAAGAAACAGTCACACGAGGACATAAAAATATTCACAGCAGGTGGTTTTTAAAGATTTAAATAAAAAAACAAATATATCATAATTAGAGAAGCCATGAAATTGTACATATATTTATTTTATTAAAATTGAAATATTTTTTTTATGATGTATGTGCAAAAAATGTAATTTATTTAGTTTTTAATTTAATATTAAATTAATATTTTTTTATTTAAGATGTGTTATGTGCCAAAATAAATATTTTATTTTATGTAAATCACAAATATTTATTTGGACACATCACACGTTTTACACATATTTATTATTTGTCTTTTAATTAAATTATATTAAATTGTAATGTCAAACTTTTTCTGTTTCAATAGCAAGTGTCAAAAAATAGAAATAGAAAATGCCAAAATTAATTTTATTTTGTTGTAAATCTTTATTGCATCAAATATTTACATAAATTATTTTCATACTTTATTTTTTAAATCATCTAGATTTATTTTTGTGTTATTTACATATTTGTTTCTATATACTGTATATTACATAATTGCATTGCTTTATTAGCATATAAAAATACACCAAGCTGCATTTTCCTTGTGTCAAGTCACACAACTGATCTCCTGAGAATAGTAACATAAAAAGAGGAAATGGAGGAGGAAACGTTTCTCTGGTGGGCAGTTTAAACACATGTATGCATGTACAGTAGGAGCAGCTGGTCTTCCCACACTCAGAGTACTGGACACACACAACCACTGAATCTCAGGTCCAAGAACGCATTTAACACCGAAATGCTTCTCGGACAAGTTAAATGTTCATTAATGACTCTTCTCTCATGAAAGGCAAGCAGAGAAAAGAAAGACTGGTTTATTTCCAGGCTGTTTTGGGGGCCGTTTCTCCAAAAGCACAAGCATATTTTCCTTTGAAACTCGCACAGACACAAAAGCGCTTGTGAAAGTTTACAGAGTTTGTTTTTCTCTCCAGCTTAATACAGTCTTTATCTAGTCAGAGAATTGTGGTGTATTTCTCAAACAATAAGGCTCTGTTTTCATCGTGTGACTAAGATTTGTGTTTTCTGTGAAGATTTTTCCTGTAAACTACATGCGCTGAACTAGAGGTGGGAACACACACCTGTGTTTGGCACTCAAGCCCACCAAACAGGCATAATCCATGCAGTTTATTTCACACACCCATCCTAACAACAAATCGAGATTTCAGTATTTTACACTTCTGGCCAAAAGTTTGAATAATAAAGATGTTTTTAACAGCCTGCTCACCAAGGCTGCATTTATTTGATCAAAAGTACGGAAAAACTGTAATATTGCGAGATATTATTGATTTGTTTTTAAAGAACTGTTGTTGTTTTTTCTATTTGAATATATATTTAAAATGGAATTTATTCCTGTGATGGCAAAGCTGAATTGTCAGCAGCCATTGATTTGTTGATCCATTATTAATAATGACTCTTATTATTATCAATTTAGAAATAATGTTTAATTTTTTAGTTTTGGAAAACGATTAAAAAAAATAATGATTCTTTGATAAATAGAATATTCCAAAGAACAGCATTTATTTGAAATCTTTTGTAACATTATATATGTCACTTTTGATCAATTTAATGGGTTCTTGCTGAATATAGTATTCATTTATTTTTTTTAAATCGTTCTTACCTCAACAAAATGGTCATGTTTCATGGTTTCCACAAAAATATTAAGCAGCACAACTGTTTTTAACATTGATAATAATAATTAAAGTTTCTTGAGCATCAAATCATCATATCAGAATGATTTCTGAAGGATCATGTGACTCTGAAGACTGCAGTAATGATGCTGAACATTCAGCTTTGATCACTGGAATAAATTAAAATTTTAAAATATATTAAAACTGAAAGCAGTTATTTCAAAATGTAACCGAATTTGACAATATTACAGTTTTTATTATATTTATATTGGTAACATAGAGACTTATTTCAAAAACATTTTTAAAAAAATCTTAATTTTTTAAGACTCTAGTGTATATCATGATTGATGGTTTATTTTCAGATGCCTCACGGTGACTCCGAGTGATCAGACAATAACATAATCACATGGAGAAAGACACTTAGTCACAGAGGTCACAGTAACTTCTCACTCTCTTGTTCTGTTTCTAATTCCTCTCATCTTCTCACAGACTCCTTTTCTCTTCTTCCGACACGTGCCCTTCAGCTCAAAGGCTTTCTATTCCCGTCCCTCTGGTCATGTGATTGTGTGGGGGTCAGGGCTTGTGGTGGGGTTTACCGGGCCGCTGCTGACCCCATACACAGCAGATGGCCCTCCCTCTGCATGCTGGGATAGTGTAGGGCCGACTCACTGTCCTGGAAAGACCCTCACAGTGAAGGTGGATGTCTCTCTCGCACACAAACACACACTTCTCTCGTCTCCTTGAGTCAAAAGAGGATTCTCCCGGCCTTCAGGCAGTGTAGTCTGTGTGGATTTGGTTTCAGAACAGTAACTTCATCATGACTTCAGAAGAGTGACACAGACATGTGTGTGGGATCGTATAGAGGTAGAGTCTAATGCTGTTTTGGTGTGTTTGGGGCAGTTTTAATATGAAAGCATGCTGGAACAGTTTGGATTGTTGTTCTTATTGGATTGATGTTTTGATATGACGTTTTGGTATGTAATGATATTATGTACTAAGTTGTAAATTGTCGCTGTCGGGCAGAAAACTTGTAATCGTATATTCATATTTCATGCAAGTATCTGACCATATATAAAGCCACAATATCAACTTTGACAACCCAAAGTTGTGTTTAAAAAAAATTAATGCATTTAATATTTAAAGTTCAGTCACATTTACCATTGTTTGGTAAAATTTTGAGAGCGAAATCCAGTCATTTTAATTGGAATCCACGTAATCTGGAATTTTGCATTAGGGAAAAAGATTTACCCTCACAGATTTAGTTTTTCATCTGAATTCGCAGTCACTTAAATTTTCATAAAATTTTACTAATGCCTTTAAAATGATTAAATGCTTGGTAACTAACTGTAAGATTATGTAAATGCTTTAAATGGTATTCTGTTATTGGTTAAACTGTTTAAGCAAAACCCAGTCAGCACTTGTAGTTTTTCCTCCAAGTTTTACTAGTATTTACTGCTATTCAGAAGGCTTATTCTCATTGAACGAGTGAAATGTGGACATTAAAAATGTCAAATGTAACGTTGTTTTCTTGTGTTGTGGGTATTTTATGAGCTGCTAGTTAGGTTGATAGTTATCATAAAGAAATCCAAAATGAATTTGTGAATGTTAATGTTTTTCAGTTAACCTTAAGCTCCATGTGGTTACAAGTGGATACATTAAAACTTGCTTTATTTTATTCAAAGAAATTAATATAGAGGAAAATGTTGTTATTATTATTATTTATTAAAATAAACCTGAATAGATAAATAGATTGTGACACCAAAAATCAAAAAGTTCACCCAAAAATGAAAATGCTGTCATCATTTACTCATCATGATGTCGTTCCAAACCTGTATGACTGACTTTCTTCTGTGGAACACAAAGCAAGATATTTTGAGAAATGTCTTATTTTTGTCCATACAGTGGAAATCAATGGTAACCAAAACTATTTATTTACCAATATTCTTTAAAATATGTTCCACAGAAAAAAAAAATGTCATACATGTTTGGAAAGACTTGAGGGTCAGTGAATGATGACAGAATTTTAATTGTTGAGTGAACTATCCCTCCAAGTCTTTTTTAAGGGTCAATCTTGTGCCATATTTGACTGGGTTGTTGTTATGTGTCAGATGATATCATACTCAAAGATGAAGGAAAAAAACTTATTTTAGAGTTTAAATGACTGAAAAGTAGCCTGGATGCCAGCCCGAACCCCGCCCACAACATTTTTTGGTCGGGAAGTTCGGTCTGGACTCGATCCATTAAGGAGTAATTATGCTCGGTACAGAAATGGTCGGGCCAATCAAATTGCCAGGGCGGGCTTTATACGATGATGGACAGATAATCCATCCAATAACTTAATCATCACGTCATCACACGTATTTCTTTCAAAAATGCTTTTCATGTTTGCAAGTATTCCGCGAATCCTTAAATTCTTTTTGCAACACCGAAAGTTCGTTAACACTCATTATTTTTCAGAGTTCGTGCAGTTGAGTTCTGTTGACAACTATGCGTTGCTCAACATACGTCACTTACTGCGTTGGTCTGATTGGTTGTAGGTCTATCCAATTGAGTGCAGAGTTGTTGTTTTTTCCTGGTTCGGTTAAGACACGCCTCATAAACAAAGCCCTATGGAGCAGAATCAGACTCACATTCTGACTAGAATATGAGTATGACGAAGTCAGGCTAACTGAAAAGGCTTAAATCAGACAAAACAATAATCTGCATAAAAGACAGCAACAGGTGCACTTCAGGTTTTGAACTGAACAGGTGTTTTGTCGTGTTTGTAGATGTTTCTCTGTAACATGTAATTCCTGAAACAGTATAACATGCTCCGTGTTCTGTGTGCTGTTGGGCATCTGTTATTCTCAAGCCTCAGATCCTTTGTTGTAACTCTTGGTGAGAGAAGATCAGAGCAATGCAGGACAGGCAAAGAGCCAGATTCCCTATCTTACCCACGATTCCATGCTCTCGTCTCTGGGCCGTGTGCCTGGTCGTCTCGAAATGACAGTTCTGGCTCTGAAAGCCCATTCGACCTCACTGAGGGAAGAGGTTTCACTACATTTTCCAAAAACACACTGTGGGAAAACTTGCATGTATGCATGTTTGTCTGAACATATCCGGTGACGAATCCCGCAAGATGAGTGATTGAAGCTGCAGGTTTACCATGTGCGTGAGTGTGTTGAGTTTGAACCATGGTAAGTCATTGTGAGTTGAAGGTTTCCTGGCTCACACCTGCACACAGAATCATGTTCTCATTTGTGCCGTCTTCTCTATAGTCCAAATAGGACTTCCTCATTTGAACTGTGAAGGAGTAGTTTACTCCCAAATGAAAATACTGTCACGTGTATGACTTTTTTGTTTAGAAGACTTTATAAATAACGCATGAGTTGTAGTGCAATTCAGATGTTTTTGTAGCTTGACTGCTTCAGTTCCCATCCACTTTTAATGAATGGAAACTATCCTGACTACATTACCCATGTGTCCTCTCTCTAGGTCTGACTGGGTGGAGATCGTGGAGCCGCGCTCGAGGGAGCGCATGTATGTCAACCTGCTGACTGGCGAGTGCGGGTGGGAACCGCTGCCCGGCGCCCCTGTCCGTCAGTCGGACGGCAACCAGTGGTGGGAGCTTTTCGACGGCAATAGCAATCGGTTCTACTACTACAACTGTACTAGCCAGCAGACGGTCTGGCACAGGCCTCAAAACTGCGACATAGTGCCTCTAGCGCAACTCCAGGCCATGAAGAGGAGCTCTGAGGTCGAGATGAGGGGTCAAGGGAGGATCCCTAGAGGACCGGCGGATGGCAAACGGACTCCTGTGCCTGGACTGGTTTCATCCACACAGTCCTCCTCACTGGAGCAGGAGAGTGGGAGGGAGACGCCATCGTCCAAGGGCAAAGGGGACAGTTTGGAGGGAAGGAACCAGGGAAATAGGTGAGCAATTAAACTTGGACTTCTCATGGTGACAATTAAAGGAATAGTTCACCCCAAACATTCATTCACCCTCATTTCATTCCAAACCTGTATGACTTTCTTTCTTATGTTGTTTTGGACCCTACTGACTTCCATTGTATGGACAAAAAACATTGTTCAACATACTGTGTCTTCTTTTGTATTCTGCAGAAGAAAGTCATTCAGGTTTGACGTCAAACCCTTGAGCTCTGCTCTCTGTGACACACATTTTCATGGCTGTTTTTAATGGGATTTCTTATTGCCAGGAATGGTGATTTAATCTGTCTCTTTGTTGGGCCACAATCTCAGCATCTTGCCTCATCCTGGTCTGGTTAGCACATTAGGCTGCTCTTCTTGCTCCTGACACTTTCACACTAGAGCTTTTGGTGTGGACCGGAGTCCATTTCACACTCTTTGGGTGGTTCATTTGGTTGTTGTGGAATCTGTTTTTAGGGCACCTGAGAACGGCATTTGTCCTCTTGAAAACTTAAGCCCCAAGTGTCTGCGGTATTTATGTCCTGAACTTCTCACCTGCTAAAACTGCCTTTACACCAGGGATGGGCAACTCCGGTCCTCGAGGGCCACTGTCCTGGAGAGTTTAGCTCCAACCCTAATTAAACACACCTGAACAAGCTAATCAATGTTTTCAGGATTACTAAAAAATAATTTTTGTCAGGGTTGGAGCTAAGCTCTGCAGGACAGTGGCCCTCGAGGACCGGAGTTGCCCATCCCTGCTTTACACTCATTTAGACTAGAGTTGCTAGTATCCTACTAGTATAGAGTTGCTAGTATACACACAAGAGCATGACCGTCTATTGTAGCTTCCTTAAGACATGCTACTCATTCAGGCAACCCACCAACTAGTCTATTTTGAAAATAAATAAGTAACTTAGTTTACCTTACATTTCCAGTTCTGCCCTGCAAGAACAACTCGATAACCTGCCCTGCCCTCCCTCTCTCACTGATACACACAGTTATAAAAGCTGTTGTGCCTGTATTTGGCTGGAAGGAGCTGAAGCCAAGTTGTAATGTGTATGTAAACAAGGGAGCGTTTGATAATTAAAAACAGACCAGTGTTTAACACTTGAACGCATACCTTGTGTCTTCATTGACTTGGGACGTCATTCACTACCCTCCCCCTCATTTATTTTTTAAACTTAGGCATGATCCTACTCAGTATTCCTCAATGTATTTATTATAACCAATATAACAAGAAAAAAATCTAAAATAATGTCTGTTTCTAATAAAAAAAATTGTAAAATTGTAAAAACTGTATAGGGTCAATAGTGACCCAAGGTATGTAATAGTGCAAGTGTATTGTTTTTCTTGATGTTGGATCTGGAAAAGAAGCTGTCAGCAATCTAAATATTGATTTTGAAGAAGTTGAAAACAGTAGTTTTGAGAATATGGTTGAGATGATGAATATGAGACAGATACTGAATGTTCTGGGAAATGAGCTCTAATGGCAAAACGCATTTGCTCAAATGAAACCCTTCCAAGTTCCAAAAGGTATTCAAAATATGCTTTATTTCATTAAAATGTCAGGGGAGTTGTATACTATTGTGGCAGTTATAGATCCGGGTCTCCAAAGACGATTCGCTTTAATGATTGGCAAAACATTCATGCATTTAACTAAGGGTTAAAAAAAAACATACAGGTACAATTAAGTGGTTTCTTTTTCACACATTACATCTTCTCATAGATTAAAATGTTAAGTGAATTCCAGCATTTTTTCAGTTTTTCATCTCTTTGTTGCCCCATCAAAATTAACCATAGAAGAAGAAAGGGCTTGTGCTAATGAGTGCCCCTTGTGGCCACACCAATAATGCAGCATACAAGGATCGTGTTATGAATTCCTTTTGTAATACATATCTGAACCCAGTAGTTCATGAATTGTTCTTGGACAGCTACAAGCATTTGCATTCACTTAATTGTGCAGATGATCAGCATTTTGGGCATTCTGTTTCATTGGAAACCAAGAGCCTCACTGTATGACTTAATGCTGGAAAAGGTCTCATCTGGTCTAACACGCATATGATGTCACACTTTTGTCTCTCTGGGTCAGCCTCAGTCTTTTTGCGGGTAAAAATAACATGCTGGGTCTGTTCTCCTAATATTTTCTTCATTTGGCAGTCTTGAAGCTGTTTTGGCACAGATACACCTTTCATTTGGTAGTGCGCCAGCTACTGAGAACACTGTGTATGAGAGCGAGAAAGAGAAAAGTGCCTAGCAGACTCCTCTAACAAAATCAGCCTTAAATGGTCACACGCTTTTCCTTGTTAACACACACCCGTAACACACCCTGGAATGCGCTTTCTCTGCGCCTCTTAAACTGCTGTGTTAATACCCGTTTGCTAATTGTATAGCTTCTTGGGTGGGACACACACACACACACACACACACACAACACACACACACACACACTTGTCTGTCCTTTTAAACTTCAGACCTATTGTTTTTTTCAGCAGCTGATTTTAGGACGCACAGTTATTTCTTTCTTATTTCTTTTCTTTTCTCTTCCAGTGTTGCTATTGTTAACTAAAACTGAAATGATTAATAATAGCTTCTGGAACTTGAAATAAAGCTGAAATAACATTAAATATGATAAATAACTAAAACTTAAATATGATAAATAACTAAAACTTAAATTAGATATGTTGCTTTGCCAACTAAATTAAATCAGTTTGTTGACATACTAAAATTACTAATCCTTAAATACATTAAGCTAAATAGAAATATTTTAAGAAAACAAAAGCACATAACAAAAAACTCAAACTTAAACTGAAAATATAAAAATAAACCCTGATTCAAAATATGAATAAATAGTATAATGGTATATTAATAATACTAAAATAACATGATTTTAATTTCTCAAGCATCTATTTCTTTCATCTATATCATTGCTAACTAAAACACCATAAATATAATTTGCTGTGCATAAAATAAGAGAGAAAAATATATATTATATATATATAATATAGAAACACAGTGCTTATCATAAGTGAGTAGCCTACATCCATGCTAAAGTTGATTGGAGTCCACCTAGAGATTGGCATGGTGTTATTTCAGTTAGCCGAATAGCTGGTTTGATTTGCATTGAGAGATGATGTTATGGAAAGTACCACATGACAATCTCTAGGTATGGTGAAGGGTGTGTGATGATGTGGGGCGATTTTAATTCCAAAGGCCAAGGGAACTTTATCAGGATGCATATTATCCTGGATCCATGAAATAACTGGCCTTTAAAAATAAAAAATCTGCCTGCCTCTATGGGAATTTAACATAGGGGTGTACTGACTTATGCACCCTGTATTTTAAGGAAGAACATTTATTTATTTACAATACATTATTCATTCAGAAAGAAAATTGGTGTCCTTAAAGGTTGGATTTTTCCTCATTATTTTTTAATTAAGGCATTAAGATCAATATCCAAAAGATGATTTTTTTTATTCCTCTTTTTAGTCAAATTTTTCATTGGTGTATTCACTTTTCTAAGCGTGTATATATTATATATAGATTATATAATATTATATATAATAATATAATGTTTAACTTGATGTACTACAATAACAAGCTAAAATTTAAATTTGTAAAACTATTAACCCATATTAAAAAAACTAATAAAAATGACAAAAACAACAAAATAATTAAACATTTAATTAAAATGAACACTGAAAAAAATGAAAGCACTAATTGTCAACCTGTGTGATAGTGAAAGTATAACACTGAGTTGCATACGACACTAGTTCTCATGAAAGCACATTAGCAGCTCACACTCAATTAAAGTAGGGCAAGTGTTCCTGCGTGTGTATGTGTGTGTGTGGGTGTGTGTGGAGCTAGAAGCACGTCCAGCAGAAGCTGTCGTAGCCCAGTAACACTGAGCTGTTTTTGGGTACAGTCACACCGCACGTCCCTGAGGTCATGGAGGAAACCTGGATCTCTACTTATAGATGTGTTGCATGTCCTGTGGATGTCAGAGAGGGTAAGATGTCCACTCTTTAGGGCTTCTTCTTGGGCTGTGTTTTAAAACCTGGAAAACTGCCTGCGTGGATAGCAGCCTTTGGCCATCATTAGGCACGTTTTTTGAAATCAAACAAACATTTGATTGAATTTAAATCACACAAATGATGTCCAAAATGCTGTCTAGCTAGACAACTGTTTTGGTTATTAAACATAGCCTTTGGTTAGAGTCATAGTTAGAGTTATGGAAATGTGCAGTTTAAGCTGCTAGTGCACCCGTCTGACCGTATGCATATGGGGTAGAGATGTGTGTGTGTATGCGTTTATCCTTTTTCTAATCGGGCATTGGCATTGTGAGGGCTCTTCCCCTCTCCTTTAACATATGGGCCATCTCTCTGGCTTAAAGTCAATGTGTGTGAGTTGATTTTTTGCCAGAGATGGACAAAGAGCCATCGGTTTGGCTCCGTACAAACACTACAAATATGTATTAGTGTTCCAGATTTTGTGTACTCCGTTACGTGGGTGAGTAGAGCCATACTGTCATTTGTAATATGAGTAACAAAACTGTAATTTATAATATAATTGTGTTATTCTTCTTATTTTGCATAGACATGACTGGTTGGTTGACTAATGCTATAGTGTCTTTGTTGTTGGTACATTTTAATGTGATAATTGATCACTTGCTGATCCCCGCCATGCTTCTTAACTAGTATAACCAATAGCTTGTGGTAAACAGCTGTCTATTCTGATTCACTAGCTTGACCAGTATGGACCCTAATGAGCTGCCTACCTAGACAGCATTTCTAGGCATCATCCACTAGGTTTTGTAACACGTCTATCTTTGCATATTCCAAGTAAGATTTCACAAGACTTTTGCTGACCAAAACAATTGAATTTGCTGTGGTAATTCTCAAACATTTGCAGTGATATTTGCAGCATATTTGTGTTGTTTTGCTGTGAAAACCCAGGAATAATCATTATTACTAATTACATATTATTTATGTAATTAGTAAATCTACATTTACATGTACTTTTTTTGCGCATTATTGAAATCCATGCATTCATTATTAAAGGGCTAATAAATTGTTGCCATTATTTTCCTTAATATTTATAATAATAAAAGAAATCACTGACTGCTTTTGACTGAATCATTTTTGTATCTTAAATATGTATCATTTTATATTTAGGCTAATTCATACACTGAAGACTATACAGTGTTTTACTTTTACATGTAATTATTCAATTTCTGATGATATTTTAAAATAAACCTAGGCTACTGTACCTGAAAAACTTAGTTTATTAAGGCCCCGTTTACACAAAGGGAAAACGCAGATATTTCCCTGCGGTTTGGCCTCTCGTTTACACGAAAACCCCGTTTTTATCACAGAAAACGATTATTTCTAAAAACTCCGGCCAAAGTGGAGATTTGTGAAAATGGCGGTTATGTGTTGTCGTGTGAACTGGGAGAAACGGGGTTTTAGGTTCTCTCTTGTCGATTCTGAGGATTCTGATTGGCTTTGCATGGCTTTATCCTTCTCCCTACACTGCCCCCAATAGGTTTGGCATAGTTATGATGGCGCTCGCGGCTCATTTATGCGGGTGTGTGCACGATGTTGTTATTGAAAACGGAGGAGGGGGAAATATTTGTCTTTGTGTAAACGTGGCCTAAATTTGTATATTTTTCTTTCTATTGTATTTGTCCTATTGTTTGTAATTTTGCTTCTTTGTTCCTATTTTTAATATAAAAAATAAAATTGCTTAATGGCATTTGTTTTATAAAATTAGGTTAATTGAAATGGGAAGATTAACACATTTTTTTTTATTCAAGATCTATTAAACGGTCTTCCGCAGTCAAATAAAAAAAGTAACAAAACCGTAAACTAGAATCAAATCTATTATAGAATCGAAATTTGATTAAAATTCAGATTCAATCAATTTCATCAATTTTTAATGGAATCGTGAGGTACCAAAAAACTCCCACCCCTATAAATGAAGTCCTGATGCCCAAGTTCTCCACATGGCCGTTTAATCCCTGCTCGTTTTACGATGGAATAAACTGCATTGAGTGATCAAGTTATTTGGGTTTAGAATTATGGATTTTGATTAGCTAAAATTGCTTTTCTTTTTTGTGGAAAAAGACAAAAACGCAAAGTGCCGCCAATAACCGTTAGTAGATTTGCATTTATTCTTGAAATTTGTGTGTAATGTGAGTGTTCGAGATAAGTCGGGTCCTGTGACTCAACTGTCTCTTTCACTCCCTCCTTTGTTCCTTCCTTCCCTCTCGCTCGTTCACTTTTTCTGTTCTTGCTGTGAGGTTTCTCTGGTAATGAGGATTGAGGTGGGCAGCAGTAATCTGTCTCATACATTCTTGCATCGTGTCCTCCTGTAGAAGGCAGAAATCCCTTCAGATTAGATCTGAAAACAAAGGTGGCTTTAACCCCTCATCCCCCTCTCATCCCCCTTTACAAGCCTCATCCCAGCAGAGAAAGACATGCACCCGAGTATCTCAGTTATGAGAAGACAACCAGAATCAGGCTTTCATGACAGTAGATCTGTGCTTAAAGGAATAGTTCAGCCAAAAATGAAAATTTTTTCTATGGTTCAAAGTTTGAATTTGAACCTGTATGCTGTTGTTTTTTCGGTGGAACCAAGCGGCAACATTCTAATCTGAAAAATGAAGCCTACCCGGAAGTGCGAAAAACTGCAATACATGTAAAATCCGCTAGGGGGCAGGTCCCAAAAGGGAGCAAATGTCCATAGACCCCATGTTAAAATGTCCGTTTTCACAGCATAAATTAATGTTTTTACAGGTTGGTCCCATGGACTTTTATTGTATTTTTCGATAGGTTCAGAGTGCCTGACAACTGTGAGGGGGTGAATTTTAGATCGTTAGTTTAGATCGTATTTAGATATAAAATGTATGACAAATAAGGGCGTGGTTAACTTTGATTGACAGCTTGATTGACAGCTGATAACGGGCTGCGCCGAGTGGAATTCCTGAAATTTGACGTCTCGGCCATGATCTGACCCAACACATCACACCACCTCTGTATCCTTTCTGAAAAGATTTTCCAAGATGGCGCCGCCCATAAAACGGCCTCAAAACGTTCTTCAGAAAGTCTATGGGTGACGTCACAGGCGCTTTGTCCATATTTTTTACAGTCTATGGGTGGAACACAAATGGCAATCTTAAATCTCATGCAGCCGTTTCCATACAATAACAGGCAGAGAAGGATGCAACGCATCATAGAAGTATCACAGAAGCTGTGTTGTTATTGTCAACTATTAAACTATTAATAGTTTGATTAACTATTAAAAAATCATTTTTGTCAGTTGAAATAAAGCATACTAGTGAGTGAAATTGGCTTATAAGCGTTTTCGATTTTATACCGCAAGCAAAGATATTGTGGTAATTAGAGGTCGAACAGGTGATTGGTTTTGCCGATTAATCTGCAGTTCGGCACTGATAACCGGTTTTCTGAAACAATCTGTTATCGGCAAAAATCCATATTTCGGGTTGCATCCGTTGCTGGAGTGGCTGAGAAGGGTGTGCTGTCATTATACAGGACTCTAGTGATAATATCACCAAATCGCCCAGCCCTACATCGTAAAATGTAGTACACAAGTCAAATAGGTCACTTTTATAGCACTTTTACTAGTTGAATCAAGGGTTCTTCGTGATCCATCACATGCTACGTATTCTACGTTTAAATGTGGCTACCCTCAGGGCGCAGACTTCGCTGTCAAGTGTGTAGGACCCAGAGGAGGAAGGTAACCTTTGTCCCCAGGGCTGTCCTGCTACTAAACTCCAAGTCACCATCCGCCCCCCAAATCTCTGAACTGCGCTAAAACATGCCAAAGACTGATGTACTCATCCTATCCATTTTTATTCTTATTTTGTATCTATTTATTTATTTTTATTAATGATGTACTGTATGTAGTTGAATATATGCTATTCCTTGTGTCATTTAAATTGCCCCTTGGGGATGAATAAAGTGATTTGAATTGAATTGAATTGAATTCTTCACAATTTTCTACTGAAATGACAGCATATTTGTTTGGAATGACATGATAATGAACGGTTTTCATGAGTAGCAAGAGTAGGGTCTGTGTGTGTCTGTTTTCATTGAATGTGTTTGAAGAACAGCATGACATCTGGTTTAATCTGTGGAGATCATCTCATCACCTTTTTGTTATTGTTTTTATTTCTATCGCTGGATCCATCATCCTGCGTGCGGATGCTTTAATTGGACGTGTCCCTTTCAGATCTCATGCATTATCTTTTCCTCTGTGGGGGCGATGTTATGTTATATCTGACATGCAGATATTTCAGTGGCACATGGTCTTTAGAGAAAAGGATCTGGTAAATTGTATACTTTCACATGTGACTACACGTGCCTGAAACTTTTCATGAGTGCCGTTCGCTGGCGCTCATACTCACAGGCTGGGATTTGAACAAATTAGGCTGTATTTAGACGGTAGGTCTTAATGCCCAATTCTAATTTGTTGACTACATCCAATTATTCTGTTATCTGCATTTACACTATACACTTGGAGAGCCAATCATAGGTAGATGTACTGACCCGGAAAAGCTTAGGCTGAAAAGGAAGTAAAAACGGCGCTATTTACAATGTACGCAGACGAAATGATAATACAAGCTTTTGCTTTCCCCACAATCCTTAAAGGTCAGCAAAACATCTGTTTGACCCTTCGTCTTCACCTTAAAAAAGAGTCATGTGATCGCGGTTGGTGTCCACCTGAGTTGACGTCATTCGCCACCATCGCTTTTTCAATTATGTATGAATCTCGTTGCCAGGGGAATTAAATGCACTTATCCGATTCATATCAGACCTATTTCCACATATGAATGAGGCCTAAAACCGATCTCTTTATTTCCTACTTATACATTAGTGGGTCATATCTGATCTGTGCCACATGGGAAGAAAAAAATCGGAATTGGGTCACTTGATCCATGTAATGTTAATGCGGCCATAGAGACGTATATAGAGACCAATTATCATAAAGAGATATTAACTCACAATTTCCTTTTTATTTTTCATTCGGTGACAGATACCAAACCTAGACTGGCATTGTGCTACTTGCATACACTCTCACACACACACACACACACACACACACACACACACACACACACACACACACACACACACAAACACGCAGTACTCAGAGAGGTATTCTTATGCTTCCTGACCCAGAGGAGGAGATTTCCACCCCGTGAACACAGAAACACTCTGTTCAGGTTAAAAACCAGCTTCACCAAATGCATAGCAGGCTTTTAGGTGGGTTGACTGGTAATTACAGGGATACAGGTTAAGAAATGAAGGGAGGGATGGAATAAACAACAAAGTACAATATCTTCTGCTTCTACTAAAATGAAGCAGGCAAGTTTAGTAAGATCAAGGAGACGTGTGTGTGTGGCTGTGTGTGTGCGTGTGTGCACGTGTGCGTGTGTGTGTCCCTATTTAAATATTACTATCTTCATGAGTGCATAAGTAGCTATGAAACTACTAAAAACATTAAAATCACTGTGATATTTATGGCGTTTGTACATTTTATATTAGCAACCAAATGATTGAATTTATCATAAATAGTCCTTGTTTCCACATATTTTTAGGGCTTGAGTAACATTAGGAGGGTCATTGAGTTCATAGAAGCCCTCTCACTCAGGACCCACGTGTTTTAGCGGTCTGTGTTTATGCCCGTCTGAATACTTGCCATATTTTCCAGTGGCACGTAGCCATGAGAAATACATGTCGTCTTCACTATAGTACCTCTTCCCTGAGAGACAGAAATGAAGGGAGATATTACACTACCCCATTTAATTTTTTGATCATGTGTGTGAGGTCATGGCTCTCACATTCACAAAGGGCTGCGCCAGACTTTGGTCACATTTACACTCTAATCTGTTTGTCCTGTCACATCACTCATGGCCTCATTCAGAAAGTAGGGCATTATCAGGAGTGCTCTGCTGTATCACTGTCACACAGGCACAATGACTCACTTCCCTGTCAGGAATTTGCTGATCCTAAATTTACATTATTGCATGTGCAAAAAAACGACTAGTTTACACAGACAACAGCTTTATTTCTGGAGGTCATCAAGTAGTTATATTATTGTTGTTATTTTGATAAATCAACGGGATGCTTAAACAGACAGAGCAATATTTTGACAGTGGCAGTGTTAGACTTTTTGGAGAAATCAAGCTACTAATCAACATATGAAGGGTTTACTTGTAGTTGTCTCTGCCTGTTAAGGTGGTATATGTGAAAATATTTTACCATTTAACAAATAATTTAACTAACTTTTAACAGACTATACACTTCACCTTGGAACATTTGATGAATTTGGCTCCTCCTAACTAAGTTAACATGAACACGATTGAGTTATATTGAGTGAACTAGCTGAATGAGTGTAATTTAAGCTTTAATTTTATCCCATGAAATGAAAATGAAAATATTATCTTTTAGCTTTGAGGTCTCCTGTATGCTAGTGTGCGATGTATAAAGTTGACAATTCACTTTTAGCAGATATACGCTTGTAACATTACTTTCATTACATTACATTCTTTCTCTTTATTGAAAATAGACCAATGATTCGTCTTCTATCGGGGAGTATAGAAATCTGTTGTTTACAAAAAATAAAAAACGAAAATACAGCACTGTTATGGAAAGGATATATATGTTTTAAGCACTTTTTGACTGCCATTTTGCTCTGTCACAAAAGTTTTTTTGGCAGCTCATGCTAGTTCACACTTCAAATCGCAGCTAATAGCGTACTGTTTTCCGTAAGCTAAGAACCGAAAGCCTTACGATAACAAGCTTGTTTTTGTTCCTCAACTTTTTCGTCCATCTCACGGTTCAGAGACTCTCTTCTCCTCATCTCGCCCTGTCACAGTTTCTGCCACGCTAATTAAAACGCCCTGACTGCTAACCCAATTTGACTCTCCTGACCAAATTGAGTTAGCTCACATTTCAAACGGATCTTAACTCTATTTTTCTCCTCCTGCAAATTCAGCGGCTTCAAACATATTTTTCCTCTCAGAAGTTGTTGATGCAGCGACGGAGATGGCAGAGAGCTCAGTAATGAAACTAAACACTGCGACTGCCAAATCGATTCTCCCACAGACACGTGTTGATCCGTGAGCCGAGCGAGTGTTATGGAGTGTGTTTGTCAAATGTAGTGAGCGGCCTGGGATGGATAAGGGTGTGTGAGTGCTGCCATATGGAATGTGGAGTATTTTGAGCTCGTATTCCCCACATAAGGTCAATAAGGTCGGCCTGGAGGTCAGCGGTCAAAAGCTTTGACCTTGTGAAGTGAGATGAAGAAAGGATAGTGATATGCCCTTCGTGTTCCCCCCCACACACACACACACACACACACACACACACACACACACACACACACACACACACACACACACACACACACACACACACACACACACACACAGTGAATTACTGCTATAAACATGAGAATGATAGAGTGTGTGTGTACACACTCTATCATTCTCATGTTTATAGCAGTAATTCAGTATTTTACGCAAATGTGCACACACTTTTACAAACAAGCACATGCGTCATTTTATATGCTTTAGTATCTCACAAAAGTGAGTACACATTTCAGCAAATCTTCTTAAGGGGCAATACTATAGAAATTAAACTTGGATATATTTTAGAGTAGTCAATGTGCTGCTTGTATAGCAGTATATATTTACTGTCCTCTGAAAAAAACTCAACATACAGCCATTATTGTCATTATTGCTGAGTACACCCTAAGTGAACATGTCAAAACTGTGTCCAAAGTATACATTTTTTTGTGTGAGCACCATTGTTATCTGGCACTGCTTTAATCCTCCTAGGCATGGAGTTCACCAGACCTGCACAGGTTGTTGCTGGGATCCTCTTCCACTCCTCCATAATGACATGGATGTTAAACACATGGCACTTCTACACCTTCCACTTGAGGATCACCACAGGTGCTCAATAGAGTTCAGGTCTGGAGACATACTTGGCCACTGCATCACCTTCACCTCCCTCAGCAAGGCAGTTGTCATCTTGGCGGTGTGTTTGGGGTCGTTATCATGCCGTTCGGCCAAGTTTCTAAAGGGAACGCATCGTGCGTTCAGAATGTTGCAGTACATGTTGGAGTCCATGTTTCCCTCAATGAAGCTCAGCTCCCCAGTACCAGCAGCACTCATGCAGTCCCAGACCATGATGCTACCACCACCAGGCTTGTCTGTAGGCAAGACACAATTTGATTGGTACTCCTCACCAGGGCATCGCCACACATTATGGACACCAAGATAAGTTTATCTTAGTCTCATCAGACCACAGAACATGGTTCCTGTAACTCATGCTCTTGGACAGGTTGCTTTCAGCAAACATTTTGCGGGATTTCTTGTGAGCCAGCTTCAAAAGAGGCTTCCTTCTGGGGCTACGGCCATGCAAACCGACTTGTTGCAGTGTGCGGTGTATGGTCTGAGCACTGACAAGCTGACCTTCCGCTTCTGCGACCTCTAAAGCAATGCTGGCACGATCATGCGTCTGTTTTTTGAAGCTAGCTTCTGCACCTGACGCACAGCATGAGGACTCAACTTCTTTGATTGACCCTTGCAAGGTCTGTTACGAGTGGAACCCGCCTTGAGAAACCTCTATGACCCTGGCCTGTACTGCAACTCAGCTTCAGGGGGTTACCAATCTTCTTATAGCCTAGGCCATCTTTGTGGAGAGCAACAATTCTAATTCTCAAATCCTTAGAGAGTTCTTTGCCATGTTGAACATCCAGTGGTCAGTATGAGAGATTGTACTCAAAGCTCTTAATACAAAAAAAAGTGCTCTTAATACAAGATACACAAATTTGTAAAGCCCGGTCAAGCAGACAAAACATGAACATGATGAATAGGACATGTGGCTTTGCATGGTTAAACGACATACAACTATTATCACTTAGCGTGTACTCACTTTTGTTGCCAGATATTTTGACAATAATGGCTGTATGTTGAGTTATTTTTAGAGGACAGTAAATATATACTGCATACAAGCAGCACATTGACTACTCTAAAGCCATGCTTAATTCTATAGTATTGTCCAATGAGAATATATACAAAAAATTTTGCTGAAATGTGAGGGGTGTACTTTTGTGAGATACTGTATGTTCACAGTATCCAAAACCAGTGAATGCCGAAGTCTCTTCAGATTCCATGCTTGACTTTCCCATGACTAATCCCTTTAGGACAACCCACCCGTCCTCTCTCTCTCTCTCTCTCTCTCTCTCTCTCTCTCTCCTCCTCTCTCTCTCCCTCTCTCTCTCTCTCTCTTCTCTCTCTCTCTCTCTCTCTCTCTTCTCTCTCTCTCTCTCTCTCCTTCCTCTCCTCTCCTCTCCTCTCTCTCTCTCTCTCTCTCTCTCTCTCTCTCTCTCTCTCTCTCTCTCTCTCTCTCTCTCTCTCTCTCCTCCTTTGTGTCTGGCTCATTCTCATTATTTTTTTCTGTGGTAAATTAAGTGTTTGTGTGTAGTTTGTTTGTTTGGGAATTGTGTGGTTCTGTGTGTGTTATGCTGTGCGCTCTGTCATGCTCACAGTCGTAAATCCCGTCACACAATGGCACCTACACCGATTTCTCCACAACACAGCTGTATCTGTCTGCCTGCTGATTTGTCTATCTTTCTCAGCTACACTTAATATATCTATTTATATAACAGTTCCAGTCAATATTGGGCAAGCTAGTTTAAAACTAACTTGTCAAGCAACATAATTGAGTTAAACTTCAAGATATCTTTCTGAAAAAGTGTCTAACGCTGCTACGAGCTAATTACCAAAGCAATTTGATATTCCCAAGCAAACCTTGAAAGAAAAAGTGTAATAAAAAATGCAAAGATGCAATCTAATATTCGATAAGGGGACTTAGATCAGCATGTAATTTTTTTTTAATTTGCAGAACTACATTTGTACCTCAGGTGTCGGCAGTAAAACTACTATTTAGTCTTGTAGTATTTACTTACAGTATTTATTCTAAAAAAAAAAAACACATAATTTGTGATTGCGATATTGTTTAATTATCTGTCATCATAACAATAACATATTTACCGTCCGAATATGTAAACATTTACTAACAGTCAGCTTACATGCTGACTGGATTTAGGATGGCTTCAGTTGTTGTATGCATGAACATGAAGTATGAAAGTAAGAACTGTATAAGTGGGCCGGTGGTTTTAATGCAGATGTGATCTTTTTTGAGGAGGTAGGAAGAGATGTTGGAACCCTATGAAACACACTGCATGTTGTTTATCTTTAAGAGCAAAACAGGATTGTAGTGAGAGGGAGAGATGTAGTTTGAAGAACAAAGGCACATATGACTGTCTTGCCCCCTCACACCCGCCCACTGTATCTGTGTGTGTTTATTCATTAGCCTCTGAGCTCCACTGAGAGGTTAAACTCACATTTATCTGACTCCATGTTGGCTGTATTCATATTCTCAAAAAATACATTTGTCACATATTCATAAGCAAGGCTATTTATATAAAGGTGCCATTACTTCTCTTCACAAAAAATAGATGGATGGATAAGTAGATAGATGGATGGATGGATGGATATGTAGATGGTGGATGATAGTGATAGAATGATAGGGTGGATGGATAGGTAGATATGTGAATGGATGGATGGATGGTTTGGTAGATAGGTAAATGGTGGATGGATGGTTAGGTGATATGTGAATGGATGGATGGATGGATAGGTAGATAGGTAATGGTGGATGGATGGTTAGGTAGATATGTAATGGATGGATGAATGGTTAGGTAGATATGTGAATGGATGGATGATGGATAGGTAGATATGTGAATGGATGGATGGTTAGGTAGATATGTGAATGGGATGGATGGATGGTTAGGTAGACATGTAAATGGATGGATGGTAGCTGGATGGGTAGATGGATGATTGGATGGATGGATCGGTAGATGGATTGATGGATAGATTGGTAGATAGATAGATGGATGGATGGATGTGGATGGATGGATAGATGGATGGATGATAGACAGATGGGTGAATGGATCAGTAATTAAATGAATGGATGGATTGGTAGATGGATGGATGGATGAATGGATGAATATATGTGAATGGATAGGTAGGTGGATGGATGGATGAAGGGGTGTATGGGTAGATAGGTGGATGGATTGATCGATGGATTAGATATGTCAATGGATGGTGATATGTAGTGGATGGATGGATGGATGGATGGATGGAACAAAAAGCATCCTGCTTTAACTGCCATTTAAAAGTAGCCATGTATTCTTACTAAATGCAATTTTTGCAGCATATATTTATGTATTTATTTTTATTTATTTATTTGTGGCTTTTAAAGGTGTGACATAATAGTTTGTTCCTGTTACCTGCATTGAGTTTTAATATAGTGATCGGTCACATGACATTTACATCTCAGATGATTGGCTGAAAAAAAAATGTATATATACAATATACTCCCAGGGGTCCTGCACCAACTGAACAAGTACCAGTGAGATGAATATGAACACTGTAGATCTTCAGGCAGATCCAATAGGAAATATAGATCCAATATAGATTCAGGAGGAAAAGAGCAGTGTGTGCTTTGTTTTGAGTTTCCTCCATCACTATAACACAGCACACACATTACTCTCTCGGTTCCGCTCAGTGTGAACGCTGCGCTGGTATTTCCTGTTTATGCTGTTGGAGAAACGCCCTTTGAACTTCTCCAACATGCACTCCCTCAGGACACCCCCGTTCTGCACTCCGGCCCCCTGTCCAGCCTCTCTCAGCATCCCTTTGTGTGCACTGCAAATAACACAATCAGCATGGTCTGCACTCGCCAAGATGTTGGGAGTCTTTTGTGGTTGGGTTTGTGAATGGTGTGTGTGTGTGTGTGAGAACCTCAACACCTGGCCATCACAGACGCATTCACCCGTCTGAAGATAAATGAGCTGATGCAGTAATCACAGCTTATGTCACGAATACATGCTGAAAACTATGCCTCTCAGCTTATTTAAATAAGCAGAAACTATCAGAGAGTGCTGCTGAGAACATGTTAGATTCCTTTTTTACACCTTATAAGAGCACCTTAAAAGAGCATGGGGGCAATACAAGGAACTGAGTAATTCCTTGTGAAAAATTATTTGGTTTTGGTTTAGTTAAAAAAGTTATCAGAATGAAATGGCATTATTCAGGCCTGTTTACACGAGAACGATTCCGGTTGAAAATGTAAAATATTTTATTAGATGTGCCTTTCGTTTACACGGCGACAGCGTTTTGGGGGCTTAAAAACGCAAACGCCACTTTTGCGTTTTCTCTTCAGATTGTTTCCATGTAAACATAGCCTAAATTGTTACCAGGATTTAAAAATGATGTTTTCACTCTAAAACAATTTTCCATTTTGTTTTTCTAAAATTTCTTATATTTTTCGATATTTGTTTTCCTGATTACATTTGTAGTGTAACATTTAAGTATCCAGATATGTACTGTATGTCAATAAGAGATGTTTTTATTTGAAGGAAATTAATACTTTTATTTGATCAAAAGTTACGGTAAAGATTTTATATTGATGCAAAAGATTTCTACTTTCTATTCATCAAAGAATCCTGAAATATCTTTGAATCTTGTATAATAAATGTATCATGGTTTCCACAAAAATATGAAGCAGCACAACTGTTTTCAACATTGATTAAATAAGAAATGTTTAATCAAATCAGCATATTTATGTGACACCGAAGACTAGAGTAATGATGCTGAAAATTCAGCTGACAACATAAGAATAAATTGCATATAAAATAACATTCAAATAGAAAACATCAATTTTAAATTGTAATATTTTACAATATTACTGTTAAAAAATTGTCAGGGCATACAATCCCACTTTAACATAACTTTATCCTAATATTTATACCAAGAAATGAACTGAGACTGAATAGAATGATGTGTTTTGTTCTTTGTGTTGAGATTATTTACAAGCCTGTGACATTGTATTTACTCGACGCTGTGAATAGATTGTTGACATTTGGCCATGAGACAGTAACACAATGAGTGGGAAAGACCACAGCGGACAGAGAAACAGAGAGAAGTTTGGGCTGTGAACAGCGTAGAAAGATTCTGATCAAGAGGTAGACAGCCACTTGAAGAAAACAAAGAGTGTGTTTTTATAGAGGAATGGAGTGTATTGAAGTGTTTCTTTAGTTAATACAGGCCTCTCGGGGAGCTGAAGATGTATTGTTACACACACCGGGAGTCTGATCTGATCGAGTCAGGCGGGTTGAGAATGGTCCAGGGGAGTGGCGATCCAAGTTTGTGTGTGTAAGTGTGGTGTGTGTGTGTTACGATGGCAAGACTTGCATTCCTGCTACTGTAACCCAGAGGAGGGCCGCCTTCCTCATCCCACCCTCCCTCTCTCTCTCTCTCTCTCTCTCTCTCCTTGTCCTTCTCACCCTCCTTTCCTCCCTCGCTCTCACTTGCTGTCCCTCTCCGCACCACTCCATAATTAAACGATCACAGGATGATGGTAAGAATTTGAGCTGAAGTTGATAACCTGCAGGATTGCGGAAAGAGCTTGATTAGCTAAGAATAGACGTTTAGAGTAGCTGGCACTTGCCTCTTCTCCTCGATTTGGCTGTTTTTTTCCCTGCGTTTCTGAGGGAAGGCGTCCTCTACAATTCTCAGTCACCCAAGCACCCTTACAGATTGCCGTGCCACCTTTGGGGATGCCAGGGGTAAGTTTGTTAGCTGACTGCATGCTCAAACATACGCTATGCATCTCTGTCTCAGGTGAGTTTAGATAGTCGTGCAACAGGTGTATCTTGAATGATGCAGTCAATTGTATTGAGAATATATTGATTTGTTTCTTGCAATGTTGTAATGCGAAAAGTTGCCGCCTTAGTGTGAACAAGGTACACGAGGCTGCGTGTTACTGCACATGTTGTGAAATTTGATAAGCGTGCTTACATAAAGTGGTTAGAAGTTCTTAAACTGATCCGATTGAGTTGTTTATTGTTTCAGTTGTGGTTTGTGTGATTGGTCACCAAGCTCTGAGTGAAATGTACTTGTGCGTAGATGCCGTTTTGTTTTGATGGACTTGGGGTGGGAAGGAAACTGCAAGACTGGCAGAGTTCAGATTAGCATGTACACACAGAGTAACACTATAATCTGGATTAGTGGTCTGAAGGTGGTTTACACCATTAATCAGCGCAAAGATCAGCTCATGTTGATTTTTACATTCTTTTGTGTTTGCGTGCAGTATGTTAGTTGCGTACTGTGGTGTGTGTGTTTGTGTGCGCGCATGCAATCACACGTTGGTTGCAGGACTTCTCAGTGGCGTTCTACAGGCTGCTTTGAAATTCCAAGGGTTTGTCTGCATTTGCAGGAACGTGTGTTTGACATCCGTTTATGCTTGTGCAAAGGAACATGAGCAGTTTGTATGTTTAAAACCTACACAAACACAAAATGTATACATACAACTAATTTGCGTACACGTGTACTTTTATGCAAGTATAGACCAAATGTAAACTTCAAAGTGTGTGTGTGTGTGTTGTGTGTTGGGTGTGTGTGTGTGTGTGTGTGTGTGTGTGTGTGTGTGTTGTGTGTGTGTGTGTGTGTGTGTGTGTGTGTGTGTGTGTGTTGTGTGTGTGTGTGTGTGTGTGTGTGTGTGTCTTGCTTGCAGAAATTGTGTTACAGTGGTTCAGCATGTATTAGTAAGAGATAAGTGAATGTAATTGTGTTACATGATTAGGTTACAACGCTCTGGTAATGTTGTTGTAACATTTTGATACCGTCACTATATCAGTCCATAGTGGATTCCTGTTTTTCAACTCTGCTGGAACACACTGGCTGTTCAACCTTTCCTGTTGTGTTTCTCCTACACACTCCACTGCGGTGGCCTGGATTGTGTGTGTGTGTGTGTGTGTGTGTGTGTGTGTGTGTGTGTGTGTGTGTGTGTGTGCTGTGTGTGTGTGTGTGTGTGTGTGGTGTGTGTCTGCCTGATTGCCTGCCTGCCTGCACATTGTTTGTGCTTTGATTGAAATTGTTATAAGCAGCTCTCTGATACTGAAGCTAAATACTCAGACTAATATTAAATATTAATATTGTTATTGCTTAACATTTCTTTACTGAAGGCTAAACCATTGCTTAATTGGCTTTGTTTTGTTTTTGCATGTATGAGATATTCTTTAAAACAAAATGAAGAAAAAGTACTATGCATTCTTGGCATATCAACCACAATTCTTCTCTATTAGATATGGATAGTTTACAGGAGTTTCATGTTAGCTCTCAAATACCCACAGGATATTGCCAGATATTATGCTCCATAGCAAGAATACTAGTAACATGATGATAAATGTTTATATCTTCAAAATGAATTGAATTGTAAAATTGGATTTATTTGGTTTATTCACATTCAAATGTTTTTTTTTTTTTAAGTTTTGATAAGTATGTTTCAATTGTATTTGCATAACTTTTCCAAATATCTGTTTGTGCCATATATTTTATTCATAGCAGCATAGAGTTCTTAGCAGCATCTTAACGTCAAACTCTATTGGAAATCAATTGCAAGTTGAGTCTCCCTTGTATTTCATGTGAAGATAACTATGTTTGTGACATGGAGTTGCTACCTATGTAGAGCAGTTTTGTAATTGAGAACTTGGACCGAGATCAAAACCAAATTTTCATGGTCTTATAATGGAGCATGTTGCCCCGATTTTGACTCCAACTCGACCCTCTTCTGATCTTGGTCTTGACTTAAGACTCGAATAAGCTGGTCTTGACTACAACACTGATGTAGACTATTCCAAATCAGTCACTAACAAGGTTCAATTTCAGTTAGCTCTAGGAAATAGAGAACAACACAGTGTGTGTTGACCATAACCTCTTTTTATGTGTTTCAGGGACTTCGCTCAAAGATGGCAGCCTGCTCCTGGATCCAAGGCTGCCATGTTGGTGAAAGTTAACAGCATTGGAAGAAACCAATCTCTGGGACCAGCTACTGCCCACCACCTTCTCCATCACAACCCCACCAACGCTAGCACTTCACCCAGACCAGGTTACACAGCGCCACTTGACCTAACTGGTTTGTTCAACAAAATGGCCGTGCCTGGAGATTCCAAGCAGGGTTACCACCTCAAAAAGGGGGATGCCAACTTATGTCTGGTTTTGCCCACCTCTAGCTCTTCATCTTGCTCGGCGCACCAGCGCTCTGGTGCAGGTACACACCGCCCCTCTTCCCCTCAATATGGAGCTTTACCCTCAGCACCCATCTATGATGAACCTCCACCCATGGATCCCCCCATTTACGATGAACCCCCAATGGAAATTGAAGTAGAAGGTGCCCACCACTTACGCAGAGGTCCCTACTCCACCAGTCACAGCCTGTCGAGAGGAACCCAGCCTCCTAAACTCCTCCAGTTCCCCCATTCCAAACAAGTCTGCAGCTCCTCAGCTAGCGAGTACAGTCCGGCTGGCCGGGAGTGCATCAAACACATGGTAAATGTGGATGCAGCTGTATCCAAGCACCAGCCCCAGATGTCTAATCCCATCGAGGCTCCTTCAAATCCAGCCAGCCCTCAAATCCAGCCCCAGTCTCCAGTCTCTGCCCAGATTAAGAAAGAAATCTCACTAGAGAAGAAGCAATCATGGAGGCTGTTGGAGCCTCGCCATAGTCGTCAAAGCAGCCTGGCCTCTCAGGAGTACCCAGGCCCTGTTGCCGTCACGTACCAGGATTCTGGCTACTCCACTGGACCATCCCCAAGTCTGCGAAGGAAAAAACCGTCGGCGTGCAGCTCTGGGTGCTGGGTCTGGTCGGGCCGGGTCGGTGGGCAGCAGTAGTGAGTTAAACGCATTGAATGAGAAGCTGATGGCAGAAATGAGGGCGGTGGTGCACCGCTCTAACACACTTCATGGCAGCAAGGCCAGTCTGGACACTGAGATTGGATCAGAGGCTTCTGGGAGTACCGCCCGCTCACCAGTCAGTTCATTGAAGATGGGTGCAAGAGGGTGTGGATCAAGGGAGGATGTGACATCAAGTAACCGATCACTGTATAAGGGCGGGGGCAACAACCATGGTGACGTGCTGCTGTCGCCACTGGTGACAGATGGGCTCGGAAGCCGGCAAAAGAGGACGTACGAGAAAGTGGATACACTGGAGAAGAGCGTAACATCACAGACCAGCTTGTCCTCTCCAGAACCGCCTAGGTCTCCCTCACAGGTATAAATACTTTTTGCAGCTGTCCACTTGCTTGAGTGTCTAAGTCTGGAAATGTTGTTATATTATATATGGTCCAGTGAGGTAATCTGGCTGATTCCCTTTTCCTGTATTTCTTTTTCTTTTAATTACCCTTCTCTCTTTTATTACTCCTCAAATTTTATCCGACTGTGTCTTATGGAGAGGAAAAGCAAAAAAAAAAAACACTTCCCATCCGGTTGTTGTAGATACTATGCAGGAGATGGCAAGGCTTGGGGTTTCCTGAGCTGAAGAGACTGTGAATGTTACATTCTAAGGAGATTTGTGCGTGTGCGTGTGTGTGTTTAGATTAAGAGGACTGTACAAAGGTCAGTGGTTGTTTTTCTCAAGAAACAGATTAAGGGGAAAATGCGAGGTTATGAGACAGGTGAGTGTAGCATGCAAAGGATTGATGACAGAGAGATGTAAAAGTGGCAAAAGTAAAAGAATAGTTTAAGTGTGTGTGTGTTTTTTTGGGTACATATGGGAATTGGGTAGCAAGTAGGTCAGTGCAGATCTTGAGAACCAAATTACTTTTTCAGGCCATGTTCATGGAGAGTGTGTTTTTTTGTGGATAGTGGATATTGGTAATAATAAAGGCAGATAACCTACTTCAGCAGAGTAAATACACAGTGAAACAATACTGCAACTACTGACACTGCAGACAGTTGGAACTCATGTAATCTGTTTCATAAATCATACAGTTAAAGTCAAGCAAGTACGCTTACTAGCAAGCAGTCCAGGGACTTGAGCAATTTTATTGCTGTCATTATGAACAGGCCGTCGGTATGAAACAGAAGTTGTAATATTCTTTTCTTACCTATTGTGACTTATATCTGAGTGAAACGGCTTCTCGAAGAAAACATTTTTTGGCCAGGACCTAATTGGTGTGAAGTGAACTCATGTGATTGAAGGGTTGTCTCACAATCACCTCAGTAAACGCATCATCAAAGAAGAGAAGAGATGTCATTGCAAGAGGGAGGGGAAGTTATTTTGATTAAAGCTTACGAAAAAAAAAATGTGCATGGCTAAATCATTTATGATAAATACAGCAATATTCCATAAGAATTGTCCATTTTGATTTCATGCTGACTTTAAGAAGGCAGCTGTCTATGTATGGATTGGACTGCAGTGCATCTCAGCAGGGTTTGAAATAAAGATGAAGCGTTTTGGATCCAGGCTCTGGGTTCAGTAGCATTAGCATGTGTGTTAATGCTGTTCATGAAGTCATTCCCACACAAGTGCTGGAAAAACTGGAACATAAATTACCCTTTAGTCTGTGCTCCACCAGAAACAACCTGTCTGTTTTAAAACATAACAGAAATACAAGCGCTGGCACTATTTACAGAATAATTGAGAAGGGAAAACAGAGACCAGGCTAGTCCCCTCATTCAATTAGCCAGGTGTTGTGGTCGTACAAGACAGTCGGCTCTTATAGCTCATTGTGATTTGGCACATGTAGGTAATGTGTTTCGATGTGTGTGCTGACAGTTCCATTTGCCATTAGTGTAGTGCTCCACATGTGGTTTGGCTTTTCCTGGGGAGCATGAGTTGGTGGATTTAATATCATGGATCTTAATACACTAAGAGAGAGTTTGTCATCAATCAAATGATCATAAACGAGTAAAATAATCACACCAGTGCAACTTAATAAAAAATACCTTTTTCTTAAACATTATGTAGGTATGCCTATGTTAGTCTTTGTGAATGGATAATGATAATTTCATCCCTACAGTATTCAGCCGCCTCTATATGTCTGCTGGCACTTCAGCTATTTTCTTGCCTTAACTTGCCTCATTAACTTCATCAATCTCTTTGTCTTTCTCTCATACTCTCACATCTGATTAAAATACAAAAATAAATGTAAAGGCAGAGTTGTGAGTGAGGTTGGAAACATTGACTCAGTGATTTGGTTCAAAGCAAGCTTATTACATCTTAATGGAGGTCGAACCGCACTAATGTCCAGATGCATGGAGAAACACTTCATTCTTACAATTTAATATGACCACATTGTTAAATCTGTATCACTTAGGGCACAGTGTCACGTTGACGTAATGCTAGGGGGCGGCAAGGCAGGAAAGGAAACCCTTATGTTACGGGAGTATATTGCAAATGTAACGTGCTGAATATGCATGCAACTGCATACAGATGATGACATCATGCTCATAACCTGTCATCTCTAATTGACTCTTTTTGTAACCATAATAATGTCACTGTCAGCATGATTGTGTCCAGTTGTATCGCATGTTTTGGCTGCCACTGTTGAAATGCTAAAGAAACTTAATATCTCAAATAAAATGTTGATTGTTTTTATAGATTTTTTACTGTCGTTGGCAGTCATCCTGGACTTATACCGTGTCCTAACCAGTCCCAACAGAACAAGTGCCCCGTGACAAACTATTTGTATGTCCAAAGTGACCATGATCAATTTAATTAGTATCCCATTATCGGTCGGATATCAGTTATCACGATTTATTGAGTAGTATTTGGCTCTGTCCCAAATGGCACTTGCAGTCTTCCTACGAGTCCACACTTTCGTGACGTAACCCCGCTTTGACTGTCGGGAAGAAGTCTGCTGTGGAGCTCGGCAAAAGTGCGCACCAAGGGGCAAGTAGGAGCTCGCAAGCACCCTTCTGAAACCTTAAATGACAAATGGGACACCCTACGGTTTCACGGACTTAACAGACACGCGCACGCGACAACCATTGCAAGTCCACAAGACCAAAAGTGCATATGAAGTGTGCCATTTGGGACAGGGTCTTTATTCTGTCATGTGATTTCAAAATAGCTCAGTCCAATGGGGCGACCCACTCCATGTTAAATAAAACATATTTTTGTCCACTTAAACACAATCGACTGCAAGCTTGCATTGATTTTTGAATGCACCGCCAGCATCTCAATTCCCACACTACGTTTTTTTTTTCCCTTTCCAAATTCCTTTACACTCGGATGTACTTAATATGGAAGAAAATATTTGTCGCTACTTCCGTTTCATCATGACTTTAAAGATATTTTCAAAAGTGTGTTTCATTTATATATGCTCAAACATTTTTAAATGAAAGAAAAATACTTAGTCGTTAAAATCATTTTCTTCAGTGTAGAAGTTGGACAGGGTTTTTTTGGAGCAGTAATGAGTTAGGAGAGAGGGAGAGAAGAGGAGAGGCAGTAATGTTTGATGTTGGGATGTGATTTCCATATTGGGTCACCTATTTAGGGAGCGAGCGTAATCCATGACAAAAAGCGTATCCAGGTTTCTGCAGGGAGAGCGAGTAAGCCAATCGGCTGCAGCCTACGCAACACATGCACTCAGATTCAAGTTCCTGCGGCAGTCATGATGATGCAAATAAGTGCCAGAACAGCTGCATTCGTGCTGATATCTTTTTGTTTCTCAATCTCACATTTTTGTCTCCAGACAGGAACACTGGAATCCAAAACTCAGCAGGACGTCTCGCCCCAGGATGACCATGACAGAGAGGGTCGTGGAACTGCCCACCTCACCTATAAAAACAACAACAACAATCCCCCTCCTCCTCATGCCAGCACGGGTTCGGGTTACCAGTACCCGTACACCACCCTCTGCAAACCTACACCCGACGCCAACATGGAGGACTGGGCCAGCAAGAACCTCAACCAGCACACGCAAGGCCTGTTTCGCCGGCGCGTCTCCATCGCTAACATGCTGTCGTGGAACCGAGGCTCCATTAAGAAACCCATGCTGATCACCAGCGACCGCACTGTCAAGAAGGAAGCCTGCGAGATGTTCAAGCTGGTCCAGGCCTACATGGGCGACAGGCCGGCCAGATTGGACAAACGCCACGTGGCCCTTCAGGTGGTCACGAAGTGCTGGGGGATGCAAGGGTTGAGGGACGAGCTGTACGTGCAGCTGGTGCGACAGACCACCGATAACTTGAGTTTGAGGAGCTTGGAGGCAGGCTGGGAGTTGATGGCCATCAGCTTAGCGTTCTTCTCGCCTTCGCCCAAATTTAGACGCTATTTGGAAGGGTACATCCAACGACACCTTGAGCCCAGTAACGATAAGAAAAGTAAGTTTTAAAATATTTAGTTTTTAGATAAATGTGTCTAGACAATTTGTGTCTAAAGTAATGAAATTCATACATTTGTAAGTGTGGCTTAAGTGTCCAAATACTTATTTGGACATTCTTTTTGGGGCCAGTGTATGTCTTGGATAGTCCAGTGTTTTTGTTTGTAGGACAGGGAAAGGACACACACAGGGGAGTGTTTATGTTTTAGGCCGTCCCATATGGATTCAAACCTGAAACACTCATATACATATAAACAGAGCGGGACAATATTGGTTACACTGCTAAAATTATTATGGCATTGTGCCTACCCAAACAGGATATAACGCTGTGGAGGAGGGAAAAATAAAACGCAGGGGTTACAGCAGGTTAAACATCACACAGATCATGGAACAAGGAAGTCGAGGATTGTTCAGACAGACTGTTGGAGCGTAAGAGTGTTCAAAATTAACAGTTTGTTGTATCTGACAGTACTTCAGCACATCATGGATCAGCAGGACATAAAAAACAAGAAGAATTCCAAGTCCAGAAAAAAGAGGAGACAGAACAATGAGGAAGAAGATGATGAAGGTGAGTTTATGGAGAAATTTGTAATTTTGACACACAACACCACACACACACACACACACACACACACACACACACACACACACACACACACACACACACACACACCACACACACACACACACACACCACACACACTCAGGGACACATGCATACACATGAAATGAGATTTTGGATGGATTGGACAATTTTTTAATTTAGAACCTTTTTTATAATTTGTATTTTTTTATTAAGTTGAATGGGCAATACCAAACAGACACTTGACCATCCATACATTCATCTACCCATCGACCCACCCATCCATCGTTGTATCTATATATATTTCCAGGGTTTAAAAATTAGCTCCTGCCAACCCGCCAAATGCTGGTGAAAATCCACTGTGGACGGGTAACGCATATCAACACACTAGCCAATTTGCCAGGTTATAATTAATAAATTATGTTCTATCACTTTGCATAGCATCTTTATCAGAGCTCTTCCTCTAAAATGAGCCTCAAACATAAGCAAAACAACATGTAAAGAGGGTCACACACAGTCTGAGAGAAATGCCACATCTTTAAAATTCAAACACATTGTTTTCTATGACTCAGGCTGTTTAAAATCATGCCGCACCACACTCACATTATTTTACATCAAAATACAACGCTAGTAGAAGTTCTGAATGGCTGGTAACTTAAAAATTTAGTAGTCAAATTGGCTGGTGAGTAAAAAAGTTGATTACAAACCCTGTCTATATCAAACCCATATACCGTCAAACATGACTAAGCATAGCCACATATATCTACTGTAGGGCTGCATCTAACGATTATTTTTGTTGTCGATTAATCTATCGATTATTTCTTCGATTAGTCGACTAATCTAACGATTATTTTTCCCGATTAATCTAATGGTTATTTTTTTGATTAACTGATTTATCCATTGGAAAAACTTCCCAATATATAAGTCCAACTTCTACCATTAGTATTTCAAACTTTTATTAATTAATTTTCTGAGAAATACTTTAAAATTTCCCTCTATAAAAATAAAGTGGCAGACTGCCAAACACTGTGCAAAAAAAAAAAAAAAAAAAAAAAAAATTAATATGAAGGCATTAAGTAGTTTAGGGAGTAAAGTCTAACATAAATACTGCCCAACCTAAACGGTGCAAAAAAATGTGTTATTTGAATAACTTCACTCAGTTCAATTTTTGTTTTTATTCGGTTATTATTAATGAAACTGACTGCACAATGAATCTTTCATAATATATACACTTTGTTTGCTATAATCAGTTGATTTGCCAGTGTGCAGAATTCAGCACTGAACAAAAAGTCCATTTTGAGCGGTGAGGGGATTCTATCTTAAATGCATCTGATTGGCCATTGCGTTCAAGAAATCAACACACATGTCTGTGATTGGCTACATTGTTGAGACACCCCTCGCTGCAGCCTGTAGCACGATGACGTAGCTGGATGGTCCAATACGTAGTGGATGGAGGTGTGTTTTGGTGACGTCATAGACGCATGCGCAGTACCGATCTCTGGGTTATAATTCGCTGGTCTGAGCTGAGGTGACATGTATGTAAAGGTAATTGCGACTTTTTATCTCACTATTCTGACTTTTTATCTCAGAATTGATATAAAGTCGCAATTGCAGGTCATAAAGTCAGAATTGCGTGATATAAAGTCGAAATTGTGTGTTATTAGGTCACATTTGCGTTATATAAAGTTGCAATATTGTACTGAGATGATGTTCTAACCTGTTTAGTAGTAGCCTAGTACTGTTAAATAGGCTAGTTATATGTAATTATTGACGAATAAGTAATTATTTACATAAATGGGATGCTTAAGTTATCCGAGTTTCAGGCTACATGCTAAATATTTAATTTTACATTATTTTCAACATCACATGATTTTAAACCTAAATTTGATAGATTAATAGCATGTCCTCACCGCAATTTTTTTTTTTTTTAATGCGTGTATATAGGACATTTTAAAATAAAGCCATTTTATTTTATTCAGGTCATATTTGCTGTTGAGTGGAATTAAGCAAAACTTTGTCAAGTAGCCTATTGTCTCTGTAATTTTAAAGGTACAATACAATAAGGTCTGTAAACATTTTAAAATAAGTACACATTCAAGGGAAAATGCAAAAATAATAACAGCATCAAGAAAATAAATCTTGTCAGATGTCCAAAAAAAAAGAAAAAAAAGTGCTTAATGATATTTTGCCTGGTAAGAGTTCCTTCTTTAATGGCTATATTTTCCACAGTGATCTGTAGCCTACATATAGGTTCCTCTTAATTTGCTGTTCAGTGTCTGCAAGACATGTCTATGGAAGCTTGTTTTCGCCACAGAGTGAGAAATAAAAAAGGTAATTGCGACTTTTTATCTCACTATTCTGACTTTTTATCTCAGAATTGATATTAAGTCGCAATTGCAGGTTATAAAGTCAGAATTGCGTGATATAAAGTCGCAATTGTTTGTTATTAGGTCAGATTTGCGTGATATATAGGCTGTGAAATTCTGACTTTTTTTCTCAGAATTGCATTATTATGGCCTATATCTCGCAATTCTGACTTTAAAATACGCAATTGGGAAATATAAAGTCCGAATTGCATGGTTATAATGTCGCAATTGCGTTTTGTCAGAATTGTGAGATATTATGAGGTTTAAAAAAAGTAATTTTTTCCATTAGAATTTGACTTTATAAGTCGCAATTAGAGAAAAGATGTCAGAATTGGGAGATATAAACTCGCAATTATGTGTTATAAATTCAGAATTGGAGAAAAAAAGACTTTAGCCTATTTCACTGACTTTATAACACGCAATTGCGGCTTTATTTCACGCAATTCTGACTTTATATCTCACAATTCTGAGAAATAAAGTCAGTATGCGAGATGTAAACTCGCAGTTGTGAGAAAAATGTAAATAATTTAATAACAAATTATAATTTCGACGGAATTAAGTGAATCAATCAAAACTAACTTTAGCTGGAAAATAACATTATTCAAGAACCGCTATAAAGCCAAAACAGTCCCTGTTACCTTAAAATGTTTGTCTCTGTAAAGCTGCTTTGAAACAATCTACATAGTTAAAATCGCTATATAAATGAAGATGACTTGACTTGACTATAGTGCGCAAGCGTCTATGACCAAACACACCTCCATCCACTACGTATTGGACCATCCAGCTACACACCTCCATCCACTACGTATTGGACCATCCAGCTACGTCATCGTGCTACAGGCTGCAGCGAGGACCTCTTGACATTGTTCAATGCTGCAAGCACATGTTATAGAGACTGACCTGTAAATCGTTTCTATTTTGTTTTATGTTGCGTTCCAGGCAACCTGTAACTCGTGTTTTTCCAACCTTATACCCGTGAAAGTGCACTGGAACGGCAGTCAAACCCGTGACTTCCCACCCGTGAACTCGTACTAGATCCATGTACTCCCAGTTACGAGTTCTGACGTCACATAGCCCGCAAAACCATACAAAACAACAATGGCAGCCCCTACGGATGCAGTGTTTCTACCGGCGGTACACGATGAGAATACACTTTAGGACAATACAACGTTGCAGTCAAATTAATAATAATGATAATAATACACACACGATTATGTATTTCAATGTTATGTGTCTGAAACAATACGTGTGTATATACACACACGATTATGTATTACAATGTTATGTGTCTGAAACAAAAGTATGTATATTGCGCTCAGGTATTTTTGCGTGACTGGCCTGGAACGCTACAAAGTCGTGAGTCGTGGTTTGAAGTCGTAATTTACGAGCTCAAAAAACTGCCTGGAACGCAGCATTAGTTGTTCTTGTTGCTATTGTGCAACAGATGAATGACAATTTATTCATTTTAAGATGTTCAATTTATAGATTTATATTTTGCGGGAGTCCCGCGAATCGTTTTATTCTTCTGAAACCAGCACACACACACGAGTGCATTACCGCCCGCACACGCACTCGGCCATCAGATATATATTCCTGAGCCGCACTCGTTGCGTTGGGTCCCGCGGGAGTGCAGGTATTTAGTCTACATGCAGACATCCCAGCGTCTCCCTGATGCCCGCAAATTAGTTCAAATCTCCCGGAATCTATCCATAACATAGCACGCGCACGCACGCAAGGGGGAGTGAGCGAGAGACCTTGCGTGTGTTTCTCACACATGTTTTGCGCGCAGTATACCTAGCACACAAGCTGTAGCCGACAGCGTCAGCTCTAAATAGACGTCGATGCGTTTTTGACCGAAACACAGCAGGTATGACCGCAACAACTCCTCCAAAAACCTCACGGTATAGCCTACTAATTCCCAGCTGGCTCGTCGTTTTGAGTTCGCAGAAACAGAGTCACAGGATGTTTCCTTTTAAGATGCTCGTTCATAGCAGTTGTGCTGCCATGGTATGCCATTTCAGCTTTGCATAATGAACAAAGCACCTTTCTGTTCAGCCGTAGTTTAAAGTATTCCCATATTTAATGTTATAAAGTATTTATATAAACGTAAATAATTAATGTGACGCGTCGACGCATTTCATGCGTGTCGACGTATTTTCATAGTCGACGTAATCGATTACGTCGACGCGTCGTTGCGGCCCTAATCTACTGTAGCTGCTTAAATATGATTTTAGTAATGTAATAGTATATATTAACTTTAATGGTCCAGTCAAATCTTGATGGATGAGTTACAATACATCACATTACAGAAATTATGTTGTGAATGACGTTTCATGTTGTTTTTCATGTGCTGTAAGGTAAGCCAAGGCATCTTTTATCTTTAACTGAAAGACAGGCTCCCAAACACACCCACTCACATACAGTGTCAAGGGGGTTTGGTTTACAATAAAGGAACCTTCCTGGTAACACGTTTGGCTGAGGGAGAGTATTAATGATGCTTTTGGGTCCGCTAGTGGAGGAGGACCACTCAAAGAAAGAGCAGCTGGCCCAGCACAGAAGAGGAGTCTCCCCCTCCTCTCTCCCTTTCTCACTCTCTCTTTTAGAGGCAAGATTAAAGCTTTGAGCAACAAGACATACTACAACTCCCACGCTTCCCTGGCCCGCTTCCAGACTGCTCAGGCAGAGAGAGAGAGAGTTTGATGGTTGAGAGGCAACAAAGATCCTGAGAACGTCTTTCAGTTTTGAAGCGAGAGTGATAGGAGATGGAAAGAGAAAGAGGAACAGGCAGATTGAGACAAAAAACGGAGAGTGGGACATTTTTATCAGGTTACACCCTCAGTGGCTGGCATCCAACTTAACTCTGTTCTTTTATACCTCTTCTATACTCCTCGCACACACACTCCTTTGACGAGACAGCTCTGCGTGGGCTTTTAATGGTGCAGATCCAGTTCGGCCTTGGTTAATTACACTGTGTGTTGTCTTCACAGGGGCAGTGCTACACGAGACATGTGCTCATTGCAAGTAATGGCCACTGTCATTGTTTGGGGTGGAAGTGCAAGGCTAAAATACACTCTCATTACCAAGATATTATTTAGAAGTGTACTCCTATTATAGGGACAATCCATCAGGAGCAAACTGAAGAATCTTGCTTCATGAGTTCATGGATCAACCTTTGGTGGGTTTGAACACATTTTGCCACCAGAACAGCTCTGTATTCAGATTTTAGTTCTTTAACCTTTAACATGTGATTCTTTAGCGCAGGACTTTTCTTTCAGCAGCTCGCTGGCTGAATCCAGTCCAGTTTATAATTGTATTGCTACTCTAAAATTGACTGATGAAATCGTTGCACTGCCTGATACATCACAGTGTGAAACTCAACGGGGAGTTCAGAAACACTCAGTCGACAGTTAGCAGACTGCATTTTATATCTGTTTCTGTTGTCCACTTGAGTGATTTTAAAAGCTATTTTTAATCATTCAGGCTATGTTATATCCAAACCACCATGGTTGATAATCGTTGATCCTTACTCATAATTGTATGACTTTCCTCTGTTTATGTCATTGTGCTATTTATTACATCATAAATTTAACATGACTGATGAAGCTTTACTGTAGTTCAGATATGCTAGAATATTTGATTGCACATGAGCTTTTATTCTCCCAGTGCTCATGTTAACTTAAATGTTAAAGGTGTATTCGGTTGCTCTTTAGCAAGCATTAGCATTCCTGTTCTTTGCGTGTTTTATGTACCGGTACCTCTACATCACAGATTTGCTCCTTTAGTTTCAATGTTTGTTTTCTGTTGGATTGCAACAAAATCACAATCTTTGACCTTTAAGGTCAAGGATACAGGATTTGTGGGAGGACTTATGGTGACATCAGAGATTGTAAGAGTGATAAGCTACGATTAAGCCAGAAAAACAATGGATTTTCTAATTCCAGCATCATGTGTGTATGTGGAAGCCAAACATCAGGAATGTCATTGTGGTTCTAGATCAGGGGTGTCCAATCCTGCTCATGTAGAGCCACTGTCCTGCAGAGTTTAGCTCCAACCCCAATTAAACACACCTGAACCAGCTAATCAAGCTCTTTCTAGAAACTTCCAGGCAAGTTTGTCGAGTCAAGTTGGAGCTAAACTCTACAGGACAGTAGCCCTCCAGGGCCGAATTTGGACGCCCCTGTTCTAGTGTATGGAAAGAACATAGGAAACAACTATGGAAAGTACAAAGGAAACAACTTAACACTTCTCATGAACTGACTAATGTGTTGCCGGTTTACTTTAGTCATCCGAAGAATTGTTTTGGCTGGATTGGAACATTCCAAGTGACACCTTTGCACCTTCCTGCTATCTGAGTGTGGCTCGCTCAGATGGATGCTGGGAATGTTCTAGTGTGGCAGAAAGAATATGGCTTTATCAGTCACCATTTTGCATTTATCGTTTTATTTGCATTTGTGGTTCCATGAATGTTATAGGTTCTTCTTTTCATTGCTCTTAAGGTTCTTTATATTGAAAAAAATGGTTCTTTTTAAGAACTGTTCACTGAATGGTTCTTCTGTGGAAAAGTGAGAGTGTTGCAGGGCCTCACCAGCTGTGTGTCCCAGGAGATGGCATTGTGGGAAGGGCCGCAGTTCAGGGGCACTTTTGAAAGAGAATAGACACTCTCAGAGGACTTTATTATATGATGTGGCACTGTTTTTCTTTTTAGTAATGCCCTTTTACTCTCTCACTGTTGTTTCAGGATGTGGGGTGTGGCCTACGCCTTTTATGGGCTCAAAGAAGCGCCGTTACAACTTTGGCACTGTTTGTATGCAAAACGGCCCTCATATCAGCACGTTTCCTTTCTAATGGGTTTTGTTGAAGTGTCCGAACTGTCATTCTTTATCTACAAGAGGCTGGTGATAAAAGTGTGTTTAACTGAAGGATTAGACGCAGTACACATTCACAAGATTACACTCATCATGGAGAGAAAGAGAGGATGAGAGCAGAGTCCGAGAGGATGGGCGATAAAAAGAAAGAGGAATAACCCTAACAAATGTACAGTACAGTAGGTGGTATAAGAACTGTGTCAAACAGTAGAGATCCAGCTGTAGATATATTTAGGAGGATATATGATGAGGCAGGTTATCTTTGTTATTTACACAAGTATGAAAAAAAGAAACATGAAGGAATTTGAAAATATAGTGTGGGATGTGTCCAAAACAAGAGGAAGAACTTGTTAGTAAAGGATTAGTTCACTTTTAAAAAAACTTTTGCTGATAATTTACTCACCCCCATGTCATCCAAGATGTCTATGTCTTTCTTTCTTCAGTCGAAAATACATTAAGGTTTTTGATGAAAACATTCTAGGATTTTTCTCCATATAATGGACTTCAATGGGACCCAAACGGTTCTAGGTCCAAATGACAGTTTCAGTGCAGCTTCAAAGGGCCTTAAACGATACCAGACGATGAATAAGAGTCTTGTCTAGCGAAACCATCGGTACGCCCCGAGTATGTTTGCTGTTAGTACTTCCTACATTAATATATAACTTAACCTGTTTTTTTGTTTTGTTGTGTTTTATTAAAATATTACATTTGACAAGTCAGAACTATGTATATATACTTTTAAAAGTTTGGGGTCATTTTTATTTATTTATTTATTTAAAAAGTCGCAGTATTAACATTTATAATGTTGCAAAAAAAAACATTTCAAAGAAATGCTGTTCAAAATCAAAATAAGGAAAATATATTATATATATATATTATATATTTAAATATGAGGGAACAACAAAACACTAAGCTTAAGGTATTTATCTGAGGAAAATATTTTGTAAAAATAGCTACATGTTTTCAAAAAGAAAATTGCATAGAAAACAAAAAGCTCACAAGAAAAATCTTACACTGACTATTATTACTCACAGAGTTATTTCATTGGTTCTCACTTCTTGATTTCTTTGTATGACAGCCTGGCCAAATATTATATCCGCACAATTTGGCATGTTTCATTGCGTTATCACAAATAAAATCATTGCCTCTCAAGCACTAATATGCATCTTCGGAATAATTTCTGAATCTCCGGATCAAAACGCAGGCAAAGAAGCAGCAGAAACAAGCGATAGAAGCATTGCTCCTTACGCACATGTAAAATAATATGATCATCAGACATTAAACAGCATATAAATCAAAACTGCCTGACATTACCGAATGAAATGTCGACCCAGGAAGAGGATAGGATTTGGGGGTGTTGATGGACTCGATCTTCTCGATGCTTTTGAACATCGTTCTGAATGTGATCCGGATGTAGTCTTTGACAAAAAAAATGACATAAAAATTGTTGAAGGGGGGAGGGAAGAGCGGGAAAACAGAGGCTGTGTCACAGAGAGGTGAGAAAGATTCTTGTGAAATACCTGACCTGCTTGTTTAACGTGAGTTTACAACTTCATACACACAGACGAGTCATCAGAACAAGAGCTGTAAATCTCACCGTCTTTGTGATTCACAGATTGTGCTGAGGGCAGTAGATAGACTCATCCAGACCCACCTGTTCCTGTCAAGTCTGATATCGGGAAACGTTGACTTTTACAACATTCTTTTACAACATGCGTTTATCTGTTTTGTGAGGGGGTTCTTCAGACGTTTGCCTCAAGCCTCGAGATTTTAGTAAAAAGTAAATATCCTTATTTTCTCCATGTTTGATGATGAGTTAGGACAAGACACGGTCAGACCGTTTCTCCAGCACTTACACATGCAAATATTATATCTTTCCTGGTTTCATTTGACAGGATAATCCATCATATTAATACTTCAACTCAACTGTCCTTTCAGGGCATGTCAGATGTGTGAGTTTTTAAACTTTGCATAGAGTTCAGTAGTTGTTACGTTATTTCAGCTGTTAAATTGAAGACGGAATGCTAGTTTTTTTTTTCATATAATGAGCTTGTTTGACTTGAGTATTTAGTCTTTTTTTCTCCATATAAAACTGTTTCTCCCTTGTCCCCTCTATGTGTTTCTGTGAGTAATGGCTGTGAAGAGCCCTGAAGCCTCTCTTTGTCTACCGTCTCTCAGGCTTCAGTTCAGCCCAGTCAAACCTCAGTCACCTGTTCGCTGTAAATCTGTTTCAGACCCACATAACCACGTAAGGTTGTTCAGCCAAAGAACGAGTCCGGGAACCGCTGTGAGAGAGTTCTTCTGTTCAATGAAACTGATAGCACCTCACTCTGTTGTGTAAATCATACAGATCAGTACATATTAGCCAGCATCACTAGTAGCTGTATCTGTTTCACTTTAATATCAGTGTGAGTGATATTTCATCTGCCGTGACGTTGATGGCAGATTCCATTAGTACATTAAACGCTGGTTTCCTGTAACAGTTAAACTTCACGGCTCATGTACCTTGTAGCTGTGAGGAAACGTTCACATCTCACTCGAAATGTTCACATCCAGCATTCGCATTCATGCTTAGCAAGAATGAGGGTTTCAGTTTTTAGCTGCTGGAAAACTCTTATCCGCATATGAGTCATTGAAGTTCAAGAAGAGGCTCTGTCAGGGTTTGGATCAACTAGCAGCTACTTGCACAGTGCTTATGCCTCATCAGTGTCTGTCTTTGTCCAGTCAAGTCACCTTTATCTATATAGCGCTTTATGCAATACAGATTGTTTCGAAGCAGCATTACGGGATTAAACTGGAAAATGATTAAATTATGCAATATATGTTAATTTATGTTAAATTATGTTGAAATGCAGCTCTTTGAGTGCCATCAGTGTGACAGTGAAAACGGCATGTTTTCTAATGATATCTCTCAAGTGTAGCATGTTGAACAAGGTGAAAAGCAACGGTCCTAGTACCGAGCCTTGTGGTACTCCATATTGAACTTGTAATTTATATGATACCTCTTGTATGATAATTTTATTATATGTATGATTTGAACCATGCTAATGCATTTCCACCAATGCCAACATAATTTTCGAGTCTATTCAAAAGAATATTGGGGTCGATAGTATCAATATCATATCTGTGTGACCTTGTTTGTTTGATCTTGTGTTTAACTGGACTGGTCGAGCATCTAAAATGTATTGGGGAGGGGGGGGGGGGGGGGGGTTCTGACAATGCTGTCAAAATGTTGTTTGTGTTTTAGTTTTTTGAATGGCACATTAAAATCATATTTAAGAAAAAGTCTCAATTGTAAAACTGAAAACTATTGAAATGCATGGTAGGCCACATGAAAGCCTTTCTCGGCCATGAACTCCAAACCATTAGACAATGAGAGGATTGGCATTGTTTCTAAAGACTTCTTTATTTATAAATTCCTTAGTAAAGAATATTACGCTCAGGACTTTGATAACGGCCTTTTGATAACGGCCTACAAGAGGATTCATTCACAAGCCAAACTGCACAAAAACAACAACTTGCATTTGGTCATTGGTCAGTAATATTGTATATTAATTTTCTTTGACAGGTCTTCCTATCAGCATTTACGCCAAGTACTGCTACCGTAAGCTGCAAAAAGTGGCCATTACTGGGGGCAAGAAGGTAAGAGTTTTTTTTATTATTAGTAGTTATTTTTTTTAAATTAATTAATTAATTTATTTATTGGTATCAATAGATGTTGGCTTTGTTTAACCGTATTGCTCATTTCCCTAAGTTTAGATTTAAATAACCTTTACCATCATCTAACACTGACTTAAAAATAAATATTTTAAAAACCGTAATAATAATCTTAAACAACAATACATCATAATGCTGTGATGCTTACATTCTCTTTAGTGTTTGTTTAAAACATTAATGTTTTGTTTTAATTTGATGTTTAAACAAAATATTGAATTTTAATATTGGCCATGTATCACTTATCATATATAAATCAGATAATAAAAATAATGATCAGTTTAACATAAATTAACACACATTGCCCATCAGCCCTGATCTGCATCCAACGTCAAACATAATTTCAATAGGCAGGCAATGGTTCTTAATCAGTTCTTGATTGCAGCTTTGACTCACTGACTTCTAATATGGTTACACCAGACACATAGAAGTTGGATGATTCCAACATGTGATAATTGAAAACAGTTTTTCCTGGGAGTTTTGTTTATTTGTAGATGCCAGCACTGCTGTTAGATCGAACCCAGGAGTCTCCAATTGGTCAAAAGAAGCAGTATATGGCACAGCCGTTTAAAATTGGTCACATCTGTGAGCAATCACATCACCCGGCCTTTAGGAGCACACCATGAGAATTACTAATCCACTAACCCAAACTAAGAAGAAAAGGTTACAACAACCCCCCCAGGCCCATGTGCAAGCCTCGTCCATGCACACGCTTCACTGGTAGCGGCACTGGCACTAGCAGAAGCTGTTTCCCCTGTCCTTTCAGCAGTCCCACCCTGTAATCAGCCGTCCCACCTCAGTCTCCACCGCTTTTACTGGGTGGGCTATTTTTACCCCCGCAGCGCACAGCTACGCATAATCCTGCTCGCCGCTGTTGTTCCATATTGTGTTACGGTTGAGATGGTGTCCGTCTGTTCCTCATAGTTATGAGGGAAACACACAGTCTGATCAACAGATGCTCTGTGTCAGTGGCTGGACCTAATTCTGTCGTGACGCTGTTTTGTACTGGAATAGTTCAGACAGTGAGGAAGATTCTGTCATCATTAATCCTCATGCTGTTTCCCACACTTTCTTTCTTTCTTTTTCCAGCAGTGAATGCATATAGTGACCACGGACTGCCAAGTTCTAAAAATAACACAAACAGCAAAAGCACTATAAATGTAGTTTATATTAAGGATGCACTGATATTGAAAATTTGCCCGATAAATGTTATGTCCGATAACCAATAAATGACCGATATTAAAATGTGATGTGATAAAAAAATACATAAATAAATAATTTGATTCATTTTCAAATAAATAATATAAAAAAAATCATAAAATGCATCACAACATTTAATGCATTCAAAATTAATATTCATTTTGAGATATACTAAAGATTACATTTAACTGTGTTATTCAATTATTTCTGTTTTCAAAGATTATGAAAATTAGATGATGGATTTAGATTTAAATGTAATTGTAAAAATGGGAAAAATGAGCAATGCGCTTAATATATTGGCCGATATTAAGAATATTTTTTTTAAATCTCCAATATCTGTACTACAGTTCAAAAGTTTGGGATCAGTAAGGGGTTTTTTTTAAGAAAGAAATTAATATATTTATTCAGTAAAGATGCAATTTTATCAAACGTGAAAGGTTTTTTTTTTGTAACAACGTATAAAAGTCTTATTTCAAATAAATGCTGTTCTTTTGAACTTTATTGATCAAAGAATACTGAAAAAAATTATCACATTCCACGACACGCCAATTCGTATTTCCATTTTTGGCGTGCTATCAACACGCATAATCGCTTTTCAGCGTGTTTATGAACGCCGTTGACTTAACGTTACATTACTGTATATATAAATATATGACCTACCCCAACCCCGTCCCTAAACCTACCCGTCACTGGGGTTAATACCATTTATAAGTCTTCTCCTACCATCCTAGGAAGAAAAATATCGCTCCCCAGATGTAGCCTACATTTTGCTTCGTTTCGCTCGGACATTTAACGGTGTGTACATACACGCGGAATCACTCGGACATTTAACGGCGTAGACATACACGCCAAAGATGACGGTTCGTTTCGGCACGGACATACACGCTGATAGCTCAAAATGCGTATAGATAACACACCACTTGACTTGAAAGTGGCGTGTATGTTTACGCAAAGTCATGATGTCATGTTGCGTTCCACAAAACAATATTAAGCAGCACAACAGTTTTCAGCATTGATAATAATAGGAAAAGTTTCTTAAGCAGCAAATCATCATATCAGAATGATTTCTGAAGGATCATGTCATGTGACACTGAAGACTGGAGTAATGATGCTGAAAATTCAGCTCACTGGAATAAATTACATATTAAAATTAGAAAGCATAGAAAAGAAATTCACAATATGACAGTTTTACTCCATTCCTGATCAAATAAAATAGTAAATAAAGCTCTAAATGGTTTAGCTCCAGTCTATTTAACGGATCTTCTATCGCCTTACAATCCATCGCGCTCTTTAAGATCACTAAATTCGAGGCTTCTGGTCATTCCTAGGATAAACAGATCCACCAAAGGAGGGAGAGCATTTTCACATTTAGCTCCAAAGCTCTGGAATAGCCTTCCTGATATTGTTCGTTGCTCAGACTCGCTCTCCCAGTTTAAAACTAGACTAAAGACGCATCTATTTAGCCAGGCATTCATATAAATTTTTATCTTACAGTTACTGTAAATTCGGCCTCTAGTTCATAAACGCCAGAGGAGAACTGGCCCCCGACTGAGCCTGGGTTCTCCCAAGGTTTTTTTTTCTCCATTGGGTGATCTGATGGAGTTTTAGGACACCATTGGGTCACTTGATGGAGTTTTTCGGTTCCTTGCCACTGTTCCCTTTGGCTTGCTCAGTTAGGGATATTCAAATTAATTAAACAATCATACCATTGATCAGCTCTACCAAACTTGGATGTCCTTTTTGGATGTCCAGTAATAAACAAACATTGTTGAGTTGTTTTGATTGATACTGTAAAGCAGCTTTGATACAATCTGTATTGTGAAAAGCGCTATATAAATATATTTGACTTGACTTGACTTGACTTAAAAACATCTGACCCCAAACTCTTAAATAGTAGTGTATATTTATTACAGTTACATTGTTCATTCACAGTCTATATAATTTGAGGCCACTACATTTTCAACTTAGTCCGATTGCAGTGTATTCTAGCTGTGATTGAAGTGTGTGCCTTGCTCTGTCTGTAGGGTCTGAGGAAGCCCACTCTGGAGGAGCTGGACCACGGCCGGAACGCCATCGTGACTCCGTCTCTTTTCGGCAGCGCTCTGGAGGAGATCATGGAGAGGCAGAGCGAGCTGTTCCCCGACAGGAGACTGCCCTGGGTGCAGGTCCAGCTCTCCCAGTATGTGCTGGCCCTGAGTGGAGCCCAGACCGAGGGCATCTTCAGGTGAGACCAGAGGATCAGCAAACGGGGCTTACAAGTGTCTCATATATAGCTAACTCCGTTCTTCTCTGTCTAATTACTAAACTACATGGCCATTCTGAAGTATACATGTTCTCATTCCTTCAATATCCCTCTTCATCAATGATGGAAGTCTATACTATTCCTGATGTTTTTTTCTTTCCCCTGTGGCCATTATGTTCTCTGTTCAATAGGTTTTTCTGATGAATATGAGACATTTACTGTACACACTTCAATTGTCTTGTGCTCCCTATAAAGTGTGCAAGTACACACTCACACTGTAATGAGAACATGTTTTCATTAAATCCTGTGCGTGTGACAGGCCGTCACAAGTGTCTTATTGTCTCCACCTTGTGGTCAAGTGTTACAAGTTGCACGAACAACCTGGTCCCAAATGGTTCACTTGGTGTGTGTGTGTGTGTGTGTGTGTGTGTGTGTGTGTGTGTGTGTGTGCTTGTTTTTGTGATATATGAGGACACAAATGTGTATAATGACATGGGTATTACACTGGTATTACAACTTACACGTGAAATATGAGGACATTGCATGCGTCCTCATATTTCAAACAGCTTAAAAAACATAAAAAACAATGTTTTTTTTAAATGTTAAAATGCAGCATGTCTCCTGTAAGGGGTAGGTTTAGGGACAGGGACAGGGTAGGGGGATAGAATATATAGTTTGTACAGTATAAAAACCATTACGCCTATGGAATGTCCTCATAAATCACAAAAACAAACGTGTGTGTGTGTGTGTGTGTGTGGTGTGTGTGTGTGTGTCTGTGTGTGTGTGTGTGTGTGTGTGTGTGTGTGTGTGTGTGTGTGTGTGTGTGTGTGTGTGTGTGCGCGCGCGTCCATAAGGTCCTCAGGATTTTAGGGTGTTCCATTTGTCATATTATGATTTAGAAGGCCACATGGCTACAATGTTGTCAAAGTGAATAAGTGTATCATTAGCTGTCGTGGTCTTCATCTCGTAGAGTTCCTGGGGATATCGATGAGGTGAACGCTCTCAAGCTGCAGGTGGAGCAGTGGAGAATTCCCGAAAGCCTCTCCGATCCCAATGTCCCAGGTGAGAACATATGAAACATTCACATGTGTGTCAATAAATACATGTGACTCAGTTATTCAGTTATTACTGACTCGCAGTTATTTGAAAAAGTGAGTCTGTCAGACCTTTATAATGATATATTGAAGGAATTAACCATGATTTATTTTGTGATTCCGGAAGTTTCAAGAACTGTATTTTTTTGGTCAAAAATAAAACAAAAAACACTATTTTAGAGACAGAATAGACACAATATTTAATGTGTTAGTTTGGCGATTTTGGTCAGTTTTCAGTTTCTCTCAGACTGTTGTTGCTGGGAAATTCAGTCTACAAAAAAATACGTCTTTCCACAGACTTTTAGTCGATAAAACACTATTGGCTGTTTAGTTCTTGTCTGCTTTTTAGCATCTACAGTAAATGCTAGTGTACTGCTAAAAGTTGTCTAAATAAATTTTTAGTTAATATGCATTAAAAATATTGAGTTGTTTTCTGGAAATCAATTTCTGGGTATCTGCAGGTAGGAGTTAACCTGGTAATACCAGACTCTGCTACTTCACTTTGCTTCGTAGACAGAGTCTGGAATGGCATAATAGAGAAGTGTTTTCTCTCTCGCTAGGGGGCGCTTGTCTGAAGTTTAAAATCATTGATTACCCGTAAGACAATCAGATAAGTTTATTTATGACGTATGTTATCAGACAACACAGCCGCATCGAACCACAGACATCATGCATCGAACTCAAATCTATGATCGAACTTCCACTGTAAACCTGCTGTAAACACTTGATGATGCGAGCGAAATACCGGAGTGAACATGGCTGTAAACGACTTTTGCAGATTATGCGAAGTTAATCCACGGTACAATCAGGGCCTCTAAACTAATATTTGACAGTAGAGAGAAACAAAAAAATATTTGCAGCCAACTGTCAAAGTTAGGATTAGTTGTGTTAAACACAGCTCTTTGTTCATCTCGAGTCTGTCGGAAATGCTGACACTTAATTGCGAGATTACAGCATGTCATGGCAATATTTAAGACCTGGAAAAGAAAGCAGACACTGACCTGTCAAAAGGCTCCCCAGTTTATCGCTGACGATCGGTAATAGTTGATAAATTAAACTTTTCTCAAAGGGAGTAGGGCCACAACATCACCTCCATTCAAAATGTTTAATACACACTCTTCTTGTTCGGGCTTCAGTTTGCTAATTCTCCACAACAGAGCGAATTGCATCCGCGTCTCCATATCCACGGTCGTTTTTGATTTCCCTGACCTAGAAATATACCTGGATAGATAGGTATAAATATACCTACCTGGATAGATAGGACGCTGTCTCAGACTGAGTACAGAAGCGAAATGAAATTGAGCGGAAGTACGAAGTCTGACGTAGTCAGGCTAGGTAGGGGTAATGGGCATGACGAAATAGCAAGTAGCAAATTATGTTTCTGTAACAATTAAGAAATCAAATCGTTCCTCAAACCATTTCATTGGGTTTTAAAGGCAGGGCAACGCTTGCACCCATAGACGTTCTGTTTACCGAATGGTCTATACACTATAAAATTGCGCATATCTTGTAATGCGAGTGTGAATGTGTCTGAACGCAGCACATAGATGAAACATCTCTGTCTCTGTGTCAGCGTCTCTGCTGAAGTTGTGGTACAGGGAGCTGGAGGAGCCGGTGATTCCTCAGAGCTTCTATAAGCAGTGCATCAGTCACTATGAAGATCCTGACGCTGCCATCAGTGTGGTTCAGGCCCTCCCAGAGCTCAACAGACTCGTGCTCTGCTACTTCATCAACTTCTTACAGGTACCGCCCTACATGAGCACACCCCTGTAGTGTCCTGCACAATTACAGTGGATATTTCAACATCTTTCTCTCGTCCCAGGTCTTTGCTCAGCCGGTGAATGTGAGTAGGACTAAGATGGATGTGAATAACCTGGCGATGGTCATGGCTCCAAACTGCCTGCGCTGTCAGTCTGACGATCCTCGAATCATCTTTGAAAACACGCGGAAAGAGATGTCCTTCCTCCGCATACTCATCGTCCACTTGGACACCAGCTTCATCAAGGGCTTAATCTGACAGTCACGTTTTATTCATTATTTTGTGGCATTGCTCAGAATTGAGTGAATCATCCAGAAGATATCAGGACATTTCTTCTGCTCAGAGATCGTTCTCATCTTCAAACGTCACATTATTAGTTCGGACGATGCCTAAAATTACAGCTCAATGTGAATCATCCAAATCTTCTTGAAGCCAGACTCACTTTAAACCAAATCTTGACTGAATTTGATTCCACGTCACAAAGTTCACAAACAGGGTTGTGTTGTCACACGTTGAAACAAAACAAATGCATGATCATTGTCTTCTCGGGTTTGATATTTCTTCTGTGTTTTTATTGATTAGCGGAGGAATGCATCCTTTGGACAATCTTAATCGTAATAACACACAAGCAATATGATCTGCAGTGTTTTTTCTTAATTTAATATGAGTGTTCTGATTATTTAATATCAAACAATTGTAAGCTCAAGTATGAGCGCAGGGAGAATTGCTGGCTTTAGTTTTGTGTTTAAGGCTAAGCGCTAGCAAGAAGAGGTCAATTAATAATATTGCAGAGCAATACCACAAAGACAGCTCTCGAATGCTTTGCAACGCTTGAGGTCTGGTGCCTTAAATGGAGAATGTTTGTTGATGTATAAGATGCACAAGTGCCCATGTACAAATAACACACCCTTCATCCTTCCGCTTTATCAGAGGCTCCAAATCAATGGGTATCTCAGTAGGTTTCCCATTTGAAAATGGACAAATATATATCCAGATGTGGGTAAGCAGAACTAAACCGTAGCAAACTCAACCAGGAACCAGATCGGAAGATCTATCGCCGGTCTCGCAACCCTCACAAAATAACTGCTGCTCATTGGCCCACTGAAAGCTGACTAGGTTTCAGTTGATCCAACATCAACTGATGGCCAAAAATATTGAGTTCGGATTCACCCAGATTGAACAAATGGTTTTAGAAGAGGTTTAGTCCAGAATCATACTCTACTGAAGCATGGCCAACACCAGTCATGTCCTTCATGCAAGTGAGATTTAACATCACCATCACCAAATGCAATTACAAAAAAATATTAATAACTGTTTTATCAGTTACTTTTTCCATAAAACACTTCTCAGAATCAGAAAGAGCTTTATTCCCAGGTATCTTTACACATACGAGGAACCTGTCTGCCATTGGTCATGAAAACAGATAGCCCCCCCATGATAGCCATGTCAGGCTAGTAGTCGTAATGTTTACACTTTTCAGGAGAATCCATCTACAAATGGCAGGGGAGCGCCATATTTAATTTTTTGACAGGAATGAAAACAAGGTTGTGAGGGATAAAAGTAGAGTGTTCAGTGGATAAACTTAGTAAGGTATACTGTAAGTCTTTAAATTCAATATGGCGTCTGCCCTCGACTAAGATCTCTGCTCTCATTCACTATTCCCTACAGTAGTCCACTAATATAGTCCACTTAACGGTGCAGTGTGTAACTTTTGGCGACATCTAGCGGTTCGGTTGCGAGTTTGCACTAAGGGCTCAGCCCACTGCTCACCCCTCCCTTTCGAAGAAGATACGGTGGCTAAAACGGGACAAACATCGTCGTCTAACACAGCAGAGAATAGCCAGAGTAAACCAAGTTTCTGTACCACAGTCCATTAAAAACTACATCATGGATAAAGTTTACAAAGCCATAGTCAGGTGAGGATCAAGGGTCTTAATACATAATATAACAATAGTAATCAGCTGATTGTCTCACAAACGTAACCAGCACATTCTCCCCACATAGCAAACCCATAATACAGCGAGGGAGAAGAACCACATGAAACTATGCAACTACATATTTTTTTCTATCAGGGTAGTAAAAGTTTAGCTGGCTAATATGAGCTGTTACTGTGGCTGAGCTGGTTTAAAGCCTTGTTTAAACTCGACGCGTCGCATGAGCCCAAAGGTGCGCGCGACAAAAATGACGTGATTGTAACAGCGCGCACGCCTCCGCATCCCATAGACACCACTTACTACACACAATAAGCTTTTTTTTCTCTGATTTTGGAAACTCGATCCACTTAAAATGCTTCCAAGATCGACGGGTTGGTGATTCCTGTAACTGTTTTACGGTCAATGACAAGAGTAGCCTACTAATCAGCTGTCTCACGAACGTAACCAGCACATTTAGTGTGCATAGCAAAGCCATAACACAGCGAGGGAGAAGAACTAAGTTACATGAAACAATCCAACTACATATTTTACACCACTGACAAGGGAAAAGTCACAACTCACGGTGTTTATGACTAGCTTCTAGGTTTCTGCGGCTTCTCTTTCAAGGTAGTGACGAAACGCGCTCTGTAACGCTGTTTGTTCGCTGTCGGCTACGGTAGAAACATGACGTCACAATATGGCGACCTTCATAGAAGGGGATTCCCGCGCCTATGTAGATATAAATGCCTCATTCTAAGGTAATAAAAACATTCTGGTTTATTAAGTAAGTTCTTTATACACCACTGAACACATAGTTATGGATATCATATTGCATTTCTGTTAATATATACTCAAATTTTTTACACACTGCACCTTTAAAGGAGTGAATGGAAAAATTGAGTGAAGTACTGAAAATGCTACAGATTTCATCTTCTGGCGAGACGTGAGAAATCATTTGGTGCGACACTCATGTCTATGGTTTCAGACACCACTGCAAATGGCTGTCCCCTCAAATATGTATAGGGATAAAGAGGGCGATTTCAGACACAGCCAGATGTCACCCTCTTATGTGTGTGCTATTAAACTGAGATGCTCAGAATCTCCTCAAACTTGCTGCCATGACATTTGTTTACCTGACAGAGAAAACTGACCATAGAAGAAGACAGTTAATGCAAATTTTGGCTATAGCCTATAGCGCCCCTTGTGGCAAAGCTGAGAATGCAACGAGTATTTGTGTGAAATAAAAATTGAGCTTGCTTAGATAGCAGTGTTTAGAAGAGTATGTTTCAGGCCTTGGCATCATCACTGGTAACATATGAACATGTGCAAATTGCAGTCCGTTCTTGATCGTTTACTTAAAAATACAAAAAACTATCACATTTGTTATTGATATAATGTGGGATCCGCCATCACCTCTGCCTGTGCTTGTGTATATAGACCCTTCATCTGATGAATAGTTTTATAAAGCTGAATAGTGAAAGTAAGTGATCCCCTGACTTGTTGCACTTCCCCTCAGTGAGAACCCGGATACTCATCCTGCACTCTTGCTCCTTAAGGATTTGTGTCTTCTTTTGTTCTATCCGTGTGAGGATGTGTGTAGGAGACAGCAGTGAATAATGACATGGATGATGTGTGTTTAAATTTGCGTAGTTTCATAAAGAACTCTGAAATAAAATTTGTAAATTTGTATAATTGTACAAAAATGGCTCTGAGTTTCACTTCCTTGATTTGTCTCTGCCTTTCCAAAGCAACAAGCAAATGCCTTGTGAATTCTGTGCCATCAGGATCATTTCTTTAGTTCATCTTTTTCTTCAGTTTATAACGATTGGCTCATCTGCTGCTCAGTTTTGAGTATAATAAAAATGGAGGGATATGCACTAGTTTTACCTACACTGTCACTTTATTACAAAAAAAGCATTAGTCAAGACTGGATGAATAATACACTTAAAGGGATAGTTCACCAAAAAATGAAAATTCTGTCATTAATTACTCACCCTCATGTCGTTCCAACCCCGTAAGACCTGTCATCTTCGGGACACAATTAAGATATTTTTGAATAAATCTGAGAGCTGGATCACTCCTCCATAGGCTTCTAAAGGATTGAAATTGACAGCCCCGAAAAGTTATTAAAGAAATCGTTAAAAGAGTCCAAGTGACTACAGTGGCTCAATCTTAAGTTTATAAAACGACGAGAATACTTTTTGCGTGCAAAAAAACACAAAAATAATGACTTTATTCAACCATCTCTTCTCTTCCGTGTCTTTCTCCTAAGCTGTTGATGTAGTGTACCAGCGCAGCGCTTCTGTGTTATACGTCACACGTAGGCTCACTATTGGCCGACGCTGGTCATGTGTGTGATGCGTGTGACGTTCAACCAGAACCGTTGCGCAATAACACTACGTGAAATCTCCAGGCCCAAAGAGAATACTTGAATAAAGTCGCTATTTTTGTTTGTTTTTTGCGCTCAAAAAGTATTCTCGTAGCTCGATAAACTTAAGATCTAGCCACTGTAGTCAGTTTTAACGATTTCTTTAATAACTTTTCGGGGCTGTCAAGTTTCAATCCTTTAGAAGCCTATAGAGGAGTGATCCAGCTCTCAGATTTAATCAAAAATATCTTAATTTGTGTTCCGAAGATGAACGAAGGTCTTACGGGGTTAGAGCGACATGAGGGTGAGTAATTACTGACTTAATTGTAATTTTGGGTGAACTATCCCTTTAAGAACATTTACAAACCTTTCAAACAAAGGTATAGAAAAAACTCTGCGCTCTTGTGACCTCTTGTGGTGAAGTCAGGAATCTCCAGTGAATTAAAGGTTGATCGACTGTCGCTGTGTCCCAATTCAGAGGCGGCATTCGAAGGTTGAATGCCTTTCAGCGGTGCGACGAAGGCTGTCCCAATTCAAATGTGGCCTACAAATGTGTCCTTGGTTTCCCAAGGATAGAATGAGTGGATGCTTTGCAGCCGCCTATCCCAAGATTCATTGCGCACCAGTGAACAATCCTCTGTAGGCTAGACCGTCCCTTCGGATGAGACGTTAAAGCGAGGTCATGACTCTCTGTGGTCATTTAAAAATCCCATGGCACTTCTTGTAAAGAGTAGGGGTGTAATTCCACCCATTGGCCCCTGCCAATCATGGCCTCCCAATAATCCCCATCCACAGGACTGGCTCTATCACGCTCTCTCCACCTATAGCTGGTGTGTGTGAGCGCACTGACACTGTTGTATTGTGGCTGCCGTCGCATCATTCAAGTGGATGCTCACACACTGGTGGCGGTTGAGGAGAGATTCCCTGATATGATTGTAAAGCGCTTTTGGGTGTATAGTAGTACATGAAAGCGCTATATAAATGCCTCATTCATTCATTTAACAACGCTCTGTCTGACCTTCACGGACAGCCTCTGAGTTGGGACACAGCTGAGTGCACTTTTGGCCCCGTCCCAAATGGCACCATAAACACTCGCACACACAGTCTTACTAGTCCGCACTTGTGTGACATAATGGAGCTATTACTGTCGGGTAGAAGTCTGAGTCTTCAACAAAGTGTGCATCGATGGCGCACATAGACTTCAAAGGGGGCGTTCATGACATGAGCACCCTTCTGAAACCTAAAAAGAAAAATTGGACACCCGGGTGCTTCTCATTTCTTATTTGTGCATCCTGGTTTCCTTCCCTCGAGTCTTAGGACTCCCTTAGGGTGTGAGGGAAGGATACACATGTGCATCCTCACTCATGACTCCTCAGGAAGCGTCCTCACTCCTCGCGGTGCAACTGGAGAATTGAGATGTCTTTTGTATTGAGAAGAACCCCCTACTGTCTTGTGGACTTAACAGACAGGCGCACATGGAGGCCATTGTAAGTCCAAAAGGACCGTCCGCAAGTGCATGTGAACTATGAAGTGTGCCATTTGGGACAGGGCCTTCGTTGTGTTGATATGGCAGGCGTCTTATAATGACATCTAGTGGTGTAAATGCAACCCCACAGCAAAAGTTTGGGTTACTGCCTGAGGCCTTTGCAGAAATGCTCTATTCACAGTCGTTTATAGTTCATGAGTGAAAGTGTCCAATAACAGGGATTATTGGGATAAAGTGATTAGTATTTAGCTGATCATTGATCTCAAAATGTCTTAACAGGATGACTGGCTCTATAAAAATAATGAAAACTGAATCCAGAGGAGCTAGTGAGGTATGGAGAGTTAATCATAAAAATGTGAAATTATGTAAATTATAACCTATCAAAATAAAACAGCCTACTAAAAAGATTATTTTATATATATTTTATATATATTATATATTTTATAATATATATAATATATATATATATATATATATATATATATATTATACACACAACACATATTAAAATTAATCATGGGTTTTGTCATTTTAATTTTAAAAACTTAAGGTGATAATTAATTAAAAATAGTGTATATATTTTATTAAGAAAAGTGTGGCTCAGTGTCAAAAATTGAGAACATTTCACTAATAAAACCAAGAGATAATTTTTTTTAAGGAAACTTACGCTTAAGACTGATAAAATGACTATTTAATTTTAAGAGAATTAGTTAAATTATGTAGTTTTAGAGACTCTATTGTTAGTTCCCAGCATGCTTTGCATATGGCTGGAAATGGAGAGTAAATATTAAAATGAAGCGTTCTTTTATGTGTTTTTGAGTAAAGGGAAACACCTGTTAATGTTTAATCAATGTTATTTTTTTCTCTGAGGCATCCATGTCAAAAATATCCATGCCAAAAAAACGTCAACAAAATTTGAACTTACCTTTGGTCTCATTTTAAAGAAGACCCTTCGCTGATTTTTGGTTGAAGTTAAACAAAAAAGTTATAGAGGTTTAAGTTCATGAAAATTATTTATAAACAACATTATTTTATATAGAATATATTATTAATAAAACATGTTGAATTTAAAAACTGCTAGAAAATCAAAGCCATTAATATAAACAAGTTGTGTTCCAAATTTGAGGTTGATATCACAAAAAATTAGCTTTCAATAAGATTTTGTTTGGCCGCAGTACCAAAATTTCCCCGTTCTGCCAGCATAACTCCACTGGATCTGCCAAACTGCCTAAATCATAATCACACTGTTCGCTCGTTGGCCAAAGGAGGACTGGCCCCTGACTGAGCCTGGGTTATCCCAAGGTTTTTTTTCTCCATTCTGTCACTGATGGAGTTTTGGTTCCTTGACACTGTCGCCTTTGTCGCCATTGGCTTTTGGCTTGCTTTGTTGGGGACATTTAATTTTGAATTTAACAATATTATTACACATTATTTTCCTGCTATCTCTGTAAAGCTGCTTTGAAACAATTTGTATTGTATAAAGCGCTATATAAATAAAGCTGACTTGACTTGATTTGCTGTTAAAGTGGAGTATTTCCATCTCAAATTACAACATTTTAATAAATACATAAACATTGAATCATACAAAAAACAAATTATGCTGTAGTTACCAACTGGCTCTATAGAAGCAGAAAACCGGAATAAAGCAAAATGCTTTACATGCCAAACCTGAGAAAATGGTAAAAATGTGTAAAATTTTTAATTTTGAAGCCTTGCCAACAGAATGAAAGCTTCTTAATAAATATATGTTTTAGTTAAAATGGCCCTGGGGATAAATATTGCAGTTGTGTGGGTTTCACTTGGGATATTTTTGTCCTTGGAAACGATTTTGTGTAGCGCAAAATAAATGTATTAAAGGAAGTAGTAAAATTCCAATAAAAATAAAACGTTGTGGCAAAATTTATGCAGTTGGCATTAACACAAGCAAACAAAAATAAATGATAAAGATATAGATAAGGCTATATCACTTGTGCATCCTTATAGACATTTGTCTTTTTCATAATGTAGGCCTTTTAAGTAATTTTTAATTCTTACTACTTTTCAGGCTATGTTTTCATCTCCACTATTTAAAAAAAAACCCGTAGTTTCTTGTATTCCGTACCCTATACTTCTGTCTAGTCTAATTACATAAATATATTCAGAGAAGAAGCGCTAAAATGCTCTGAACTAAACATCACTTACAAGAATGCGCCTTCTGTGCCGCAGGCATAAACTATTATCGTCGTTTTCAGATGGAAAGTGTGAGAAACGAAATGAAGGCGCAAAAAAATCTCCACGGAATGAGGAAACGAACAGCAGCAGGCATGATTCGCTTGGCGCATGCGCAGACAGGCTCCACCTCGCGGACACCGGCCTTGCTGCTCGCGCCGGAGAAAACAAACTGCGTGGATGCGCTCGCTCTCGAAGCATGCGACTTACAACACTCCAAGCATTTGGACTTGCTTTCTTTGCTGTCGGAGTACATTTATCAGCAATAAAGGTAAACGGCGCTGTGATTATATATCGCAAAACAATGAGCAGCTGTCTTGGTCGTTTATTTGATGTAATTGTACATTTTATAATATTGTATTGTGGTGGTGATGATGATGCTGTTGTGTTAAAACGAAACTTGCCTCCATGCATGTTCCCCTGTTTGATGCTAATGGGACCCATGAAATTGATTTTGTCAAATAGTGCATTGATGAAAATGGTTGGCGGTTACAGTCACAGTCGTTATGTAGACCAGGATAAATGCACATTTAGGGCTTCTTAAATAGCTGGAAGACTTTTGTTCGACTCATACTTGTCTTGAGGTAGTCCCATGCTGCAAGGAGTAGGCCAAGCGGAGGCCGCTGCGCGTAAGCGTTTGAATGACAGATGCGCGGTCCAATCAGAACGCCGGAGTCCGCGTCAGTCAGGGCTCTGAACCAATCAAATGGATTGCTGTTGTTGCGCATCATTCTAAGCAACGGAACAATGTAATATCAATATAGCCGTTTAAAATGCCACGGTATTTACTTAAACTTTATTTTGAGGGCTTGACTCGTTTTTGTGATGTGCAGACCACACCGAGGAGCATTCTCTGTTCGCCTGCTATCTTAAACTACACACAGCAGTGAGCGTCAAGTTCGCGGACAACGTTGCACCCACGTTTTCTCGCATGAGAAGTAGAGGAAGAGTCAAATGCATGAATCTTCTGATATTTCCGTTCATGTTTACCTCTTTCCACCATAAAAACGTTTATCTTCAGTCTCTGTCGTTTGATGTATGATGCCACTTGTTATGACAGGCATGTAAAGATGAGCCGCTTGCCTGACTATGTAAACAACGAGGAGGACAGGTTTTGCGCGCCATATGCGTCACGCGCCAGTCGATGTGAGCGACCATTCACTAGTAGGGCTTAGGAGTTTGTAAAAGCATTCATTTAACATAATGTGCCGGTTTCCCGCGATTATGACGTATTAAAAATGTATGCAATCTGTAGGAACGTGTCTGTCCACGAGGACGGGCACGAGCCCGGCGGTTGCGCGCGCAGCACTGGCGGGTTTGATAAGCAAGCGAGTCAGTTACGAAACTTATCCGACGCTTTTGATGACGCGCTTTCATGTGATTTATGATGATGAAGACCTTTTTTGATAAAGGACACGGTGGGTTTCAGTGTGAATGATGTCAATCTTTCCTATTTGATTTAATAAGGGTCTATGGTGCTCAAAGTTTCCTTTCCTTTCTCCACTCTTCATTCTGTCGAAATTATATATTACATTTTAATGTTTCCCTACACTCAACCAGCCTTGGGAAAGTGCTTAAACAGGGACAGCCACAAATCAGAATTATGTCATAAATTTACCACAGTGGTGTATAACTATAATCATTAATGTCCGCCCAGTACACCGCACATCTGATCTGGTATTATTCTTATAGACATTTATCTTGCATTACAAAATAAGCACAGGACGAGCACATGTTATCAGACACATTAATAAAATATTGTGCAGAGGTCTTTTGTTCATTTATAGCATTTTCAGTAAGTAATGTTGTTGTACAATTATGTAATAACTTTTTTGAGCTGCTTCACATTATTCTTTTTTAAAATCTAATTTTAGGGGTTGGACAATGAAATTGAAACACCTGGTTTTAGACCGCAAGATTTATTAGTATGGTGTTGTAGGGCCTCCTTTTGCAGCCAACCCAGCATCAATGTGTCCTGGAAATGACAGATGCAAGTCCTTCACATTGAGCCATTCCTCTTCCAGAACATGCTGGTGGAGGAAATCATTTTCTGGCTCGCTCGCTCCTCCAAAATACCCCAAAGTGGCTCAAAAACATTTAGATCTGGTGACTGTGCTGGCCATAAGCGATGTTCAACTTCACTTTCAAACCATTCTGTTACAAGTCTTGCTGTGTGTATTGTTGCATTATCTTGCTGATACACAGCAGGGCTAAGGTTGGTATCATTTGGATTTTAAGGATTTCATTCTGCTTATCGATTCTGATTCCTAATTTTGTTTCCAGTGAGGTAAAAAAAACAACCTAGATATCATTCACATGTAAATTCTAAGTCTTATTGTAAAACATTTCATTGTAGTTAAACTCCATGAATAAAAATCAACAGGGTAAAAAACACTTACACAAGGAAATTTTGCATATGGTTTAAAAATAACGTAGCAAAAAAGCTAGCCTATCTAATGTAAATTAAGCATTATTAAAGAAAGTAAATGCTCAGTAATAAAAAAAATAAAATAAACAACTTATTAATCGCACAAATAAATACAACTGATCAAATATATGATTGAAATGCACATTATTTTAAGAATTCAGGTACTGAGACTGACAAATGTAATATAACACTGCACTTTGTAAATAAAATATACATTACCAGTATAATTACAAAAGTTATTCAGTCAAGAACAGCGAGTTAAATTTCGGTCTTTTGTTGTTTGATTAAAGTTATTATAGAGACGGCAGCAGGAATATTAGGCTGATGTCACTTTAAGAGCTGCACAGATCCAATATACTGTTACACATGCGTGTACTTTGTCAACTGTTTACGTTCACTTAATACATAACCGACTGTGTTTACAAGATATGTTTGTGTGTATTTGTCTTAGGGCTGGCCGATAAAACAGTATCGGTAACTATATAAAAAATGTTAAATATAGCGCTCGATATTTTCATTAAAATGCGCGCACATCGCTGGCACGACCACCGCAACATTGCCCAACATCAATTGGCAAGCGTGATGAAAGCGTAACAAAACTGCGCTACTCATTATTTTGTGCTTCACGCTCAGTTTGGACCAACATCTGATCAGCGCGAGCTAATCTTGATCAGCGTTACTGCACAGCGCAAGAGATCCAGCAAAGGAAGCATTTGAATTCGCCACTGAAGTAATATCATCGCTGCAAGATCTAGTGAGAAGCATTCAAATTTCTCTGTTATTAACGGATCAAACAGCGCTGAAGTGAAAACCAGGAGAAACGTTGCCATGAATGAACTAGTTATAGGCTTAAATCCACAGATCCCAGCATCATTCACCATGGATTTACTGTAGTAACACTTACTGTAACCATGGAAGTTTGGCAGGAATAGTAAAATGCTTTCAAGTACGTCACGCATCTTTTTCCAGCACTTCAAAACTCAAATATTATCATATTTAAATGTTATTTTTAATGTGATGACCAAAACATTATTTTTTCATCCTTCAAAGATTACCATAAAACTGAAAGTTTCAAGATGTAGGAAAACTCTTTATATATAAATATTTTTTTTAAATCAAGGACATTTCTCTGGCATTTCTTTCTTTCTTATTGCTATATTGAAAACGTAGCGTACCTAACCGTGACACCACTGTGTCGTATCGAACCGAACTGTGAATTTTGTGAACCGTTACACCCATACTTTTTACAAATGTTGATCTACATCGAAGTTTTCCTTGATTGTTCATTGCACATATTTTGCTGAAAAAAAAAGTTCAAGAGTTTCTTTAACACTTACTTTTTTATCTTTAATATAAGACACAAAGATATTTTTGCGTACATTTTGTTTTTGACTGCTAAAACTGATAAAAGTTGTTGTTTTCCTTAATAAATAAAAAAAACAGTGGTTTAAATTCACACTTTTCTACTTGTCTTTAAAAAAAAAAGATTATAAAAAATGTCAATTATCGATACCGAATGATATGAAACATTGTATCGTGATAATTTTTTTTGCTATTTCGCACAGCCCTAATTTGTCCGTTCGAGTGGCAAAAAACGTAGCAGAGAACTGTTCAGTATCACGCACTATAGTATGAGAGACGTCTTTCTGTGCGGACGTTTTGGAAGTGTGCTGTGCGCAACACAGAAAAAAGCGCACGAGTTAGGGCTGCATGATAATAGTAAACTGATAATCACGATTATTTTGCTAAAATTTCTAATTAGCAGCAATTCGGGCCGGGGGCAACATTTGCTTGAATAGTGGGTTCATTATTATTCTTAAGGCCTGTTCACACCGGGACGAATTTCGCGTGCGATATTCGTCAACGTTTAATGCCTCGTGACTAAACAATGGGCGCCAATGTGAGTGTGCACACCGACGCGTAAAACGCAAGGGGGTAATCCATCGACCGGAAGTTAAAGCCTCGCGGGAGCCGCCATCTTGTAGCAGAACTTCACTTGCGTTAGCATTCCCATTGACTCCCATTCATTTTGGCGTCACTTTGACAGCAAAAAACTTTACATCTACATAATTTACATACATAAATTCATCTACATACATTTACATAAAGACTCAATTTGTCCATTATTTATTTCTAAAGACACACGAAAATGTATAAAGGGCTCCATTACCTTCTATGTTACATTATGGCCCCGTAGAAACAGTTTTTGTAAAAATAGGCTAACGACTGCGTCATAACCACTCGACTCTCTGTCGCGCGACCGTAAAGATAGGAGGAGAAGCTCGCAGGCAATCAATGCATTAACTTAATATGGCGTACTGGCGTTACATTTTAAAATAAATACTATAAAAAATACTTAGTCCTGCTCACTCACACCAAAGAACTCTTTGCTCAAGCTCGCCGTCTCTGCAAGATTAACGTTGGCAGTTTTCACGCACAGCTACTAGAGGATTTACATCTGTCAGGCGGGTTGCTCACGTCATCAAGCTTAGTTTGAGTCGGTTTGAGTCTGCGCGTCACGAACGGAAGTGCTAAAAAATCGCTAAAAGTGGGCTTCAACTGTCTCAACTGATTTCCAATGAGATGGCTCTGTCCATTTCTTATACTGTCTATGGTAAAACGCCACGCGTAAAAGCGTCATTTTTTTAAAAACGCCTCGGGTTCGTTTTTTTTGTTTGACGCGCCGCGTCAAAAACTATCCAACCAATGAGATTGGCGCTTTTGCTCACGTGTCTGGAGCTTCTGAAGTTACTGTAAAACACAACTTGGGGGCGCTCAAACACAAAACGGTCTTCCCGAGCACACATACGTAACGGCGAAGAAGATTTACAGTGTCTACACTCTGCCGGGAAGAAATAAGACGAGGAAGATGCAAGGCAAGATGAATGTAGAGCTGCTGGTCTTGTTGGTGTCTATATAAAGAGACACCAACGAGAATAAAGAACTATATGACAAACAGTGTTGCCAGATTGGGACGGTGATTTCCAGCCCAAAAGCTCACCAAAAACCGCCCACTCCGAGAAAAAACCGCCCAAAATTTTACTGCCAAAATAATGTGATATAATTGTATTGCCATGTCATTCAAGGTTGATAAGCACCATTTTTATCTCCTTAAAACAAAATAACGATGATAAAATACAATAAAAAATAAATAAATTTCCCAGGAAAACGGATCAAAACAGGGCAATAATTAAGGAGAATTAGCAAATATGACTAAAATGTCCAGGTGGACATTGTCAAAACGGCAATCAAGAAATGTACCGATGACTTTAACCCTCAGAAGTAGCTGTTACACATTGTAGAACATAATGCAGAATCTAGCAGTCAAAACTGATTCATTGTTGATCAAACCTTTTTCAGCAGCTGTCAGGGACAGGAGAGTTCATGCAGTCTGGACGGTGTAAACGTTGCAGATGTCTGGTTAGGCTGGTTAGTGCACATGGATCATGGACAGGAGTCGTCCCATATTCGATTCCAATTCAAGTATTTCAACTGAACTTTGCTCTCCTCTCAGAGTTAACCATCGAGTCATCTCCCACCACATGTGTACGTTTTTAGAGTTGATCACTATCTTACTCTTTACTGTAGATACAACTTACTGTATATGTAGGTCACTTTGGCATTATCGATCACTAGAATATACAGCTGCCTACAAGTTATCGCGCTAAATCGCGTCTGCCTGCTGATCGCTGATTGGCTATAAGTGCATGCGTGCTCGTCGGTGACGTCAACACCAACGCCAGCTGACTCTGCATGGGCGTGTGTGTTTGTCATGATTACAGCACATGCACACTTTAGTTTCGTTTTTTTAACCAATTAGACTTTAATAAGTAGATGTTTGAAAACCGCCGAACTGACCCCAAACCAGCCCAAATTTTGTCCACCCGCCCAAACCCTTTTTTACCCGCACAATCAAATTCAAAACCGCCCAATTGGGCGGGAACCCGCCCAATCTGGCAACACTGATGACAAACGCGACAAACTTGCTCTCTTCTTCTGAGTGACAAGCGAGTGTCAGAAGCACTTTGTGGACTGGGGTATTTAGCAGGGCTGTGTATTGGCAAGAATCTGGCGATACGATACGTATCACGATACATGGGTCACGATTCAATATATTGCAATATATTTCGATACTGTGCATAAGGCGATATATTGCGATTTTTTTTTTTTTAAAATAGGACTATAATTTTAGAAAAAGTATTATTTAAAAAAAAAAAAGACATGATGTGCATAAAAGTCAAACAAGTTTACTTTAGGTAAACAATTCAGTACACAGAAAATCAAACTGCCAGTTTGGGGTTGTGGTTCACAGGTTCTTAATGAGCAAATTTGTATATGCTCAAGTAGGCCATAATAAAAGAAAATACATACCCCCTGTCACAATACATAACACATACACATTATGTGTGATGTTATTCATCATTATAATTATGTGTCAATAAAAAAATGCTTGCACTTTTCCTAGTACACAGGGTAGGCTACGTCCAACAATTTTTGTGTTGCAAAAACACGAACACGATTCCTAAAGGAAACATTGAGGAACAAATGTAGCTAAATAGTCAGTTAAAGAAAATACATAGCCCCTGACTGTGACATCTGTGACATCTAGGCTAATACATAACACATAAGGTGCAATCTGAGGTGCAATATGTCATTAAAAAAATGCTTGCACTATTATTAATACACAGGGTACATCCAACACAACATACCGTAAAACTTCAAATAATAGCCATGTCCCAAATAGACGCATGCCTCTTTTACACGCCTGGTGTGGCAACAGGTTTGGGTAAATAAAGGCCGGTCTCAAGTAAGGCCGGGTCTGTTTTGTAGTTTCGGGTTGTATTTAATCTTCTAAAACCCGTCAGATCGTCCGCTTTTTGGCACCGCCAAAGCAAATTTGTGTCCCGCCAAAGCCTTTTTTGATCGGTGAGTGATGTAGAATGACTGCTGCGCAAACGAGCAGAGAGAGAGAGAGCCCCGGCCGCGCGCGCACTCGCACGTCTTCAAACACGCGCGCTGTCTTGCTCATGATTTCTATGGTCTTGCTCTCTCTCCCTCGCGCATATATTAATCAAAATAGGATGACACTAGTGGTGCGTCTCAGCATAGCCATCTAGTGGTAGGGATTTAAACACAACATAAACGGGAACCACGGTCCCATGAATACTTTTGCTTGTAAAAAAAAAAAAAAAATCGATATTGCGTTTTTGAAAATCGATACAGTATTGCAAAATAAAATATCGCGATACTCAAGTGTATCGATTTTTTCTTACACCCCTAGTATTTAGTGCCATCTAATGTCAGGGAATGAATTTGCATGTTGACCTGGCTCATCGTCAGCGAAAATCGCTTGGGTGTGAACACAAAAAACGCGTTGAAAAACGTTGACGAATAACGCGAGCCGATATTCGTCCCGGTGTGTACGAGGCTTAAATGAAAAACACAACAACTAGAAAAACACATCTAACCCTTTACAGGTTCCCTATTAGCGTTTAAATCTAAAATATTGCCAGGTGCTTTTGCATTACGCTTTGAAACCAAATCTTGTCAGCTGATCAGCTCCTCTTGTTCAGCTCACGCTAAATTGAGCAGCAGTTCAGTTTTTAATTGTAGTCTTTGTTCTCTAACTGAACTAAATTATTTTTATTACTATAAAAAATCTAAACGACTGTGGGGGGTCGGTGGTCAAGTGATGTAACCTGTGTTTCGGCTGAACACCTTATAACACCGACTATCGCAGCAAGCCTAACGCGCACTTTCTTTCTCAACTGTTTGCTCCACTTAAGACATGACTGTGTTTATGTGAATGCTCACCAAGACATGCATTTTGACATAATTGGCCATGACTGAAATCTTATTGCATTTAATAATATTAAGCATGTCACACCACGTAACAGTCATGTGTCCAGTCTAATCTCTGCGTCGACCTAAAACTTAATCTTTTTCCCCCCAACTTCACAAACAAGGCTTAAGACTAGTCCCAGACTAAAGTGCATGTTTCAGATGTTTTAACTGAAAGCAACTTGTATTGAAATATTTTAAAATCACTGCTATTGTTTTGTCTCAAGATGCACACCAGTAATGTTTTTTTTTTCTAAGGCATGTTTATAAAAGCTTCTTAAATGCCCTAATTGAACTAAGGCCTAATCCTGGCTTAATCTCTAAGCCCTGTCTGTGAAACCGGGCCTTAAAGTATTAAAATCATTCAGTTATTGTAAGCCATATCATATACATTTGCGATATTTTGGTAATTTCTATTTATCATGCAGCCATACCCAGTGGTTGTATGATTCATGATTAATTGGTTTAAGGTAATTTCATTTCAATGCATTGTGTATATTTAAAAAAAAAAAATCAAAACTACACAAGTAGTGTTGCTTCAATAAATCAGCTGTAAACTGATAGTCACTTTCTGTGACTTGTTCTGTTTTGTGTTTATTTTTTACTTGATCGCATGCATAAATCACACTGAGGTTAAAGATGTGTCCCTACTGTAAACAAACCAGCTTTAGAGAGATGTTGAACAGCTCATGTAACCCATATGTTTAGCATCTGTGGCATCAAATAACAATAAAATGGTGGTTATCTATGAGTATGACCAACATCCAACACAAGAGGAAATGTCAGAGAATGTAGAATTATGAAATAAAATAATGATGTTTAAAGTCACCATAAAATCAAAATGTATTTTTTTTGTGCTGCATTTGTGCATTTTTTTTATTATATTATTTTAAAGAAAATAATTATGCTCTGCCTAGTATATATGCAACAAGACATTTTGGCCAATATCAGTTACTATGACCAATATTATCTAAACTGTGCTGTCTTTAATGTTATGCCAACCTGTTGAAAATGACAGTGCCAATCATCCAAAAGTTTAGTAAATCACTGTAATTGCATTTGTAGGACATTAGAAAAGATGGATAACCACTGGACAACCGAAACTGAAATATTGGAGACCAAATAAGCCCTGATATTGTAGAAAATTATTTAAAAAGTGCTGATGTGGTCTCTAATATTTTGGCATTGAAATACCGTAGGCTATAGTAATGCTGCTTGTTTATGAGCACCTTGGTTCAGTTGTGCCGCCCATGACTGTAACATCCATTACCTCTGACCTCATGATATGTTTTTCTGGTTTCATAGGTTGGTGACTGTGTGTGACCAGCATGACAAAGAGCCCTCCTCACAGGCGTGGGATTGCGTTCGAGGTGGGAGCACAGCTGGAGGCGAGGGACAGTCTGAAGAACTGGTCAGTGTCTCCTCTCTGCTTCCGTTCTTCCATCCGTTCATTCACTCGGCCTGATTGAAATTCAGATGCTTCGCTGGTGCTGATGCCACTAGTTCTGTTGCGTTCATGGATTTTGAAAAAGTTCTAATTTTGCCAACTGGACAATCTAAAAATAAGCATTTTAAGTCATAGTGTGCACATTTTGAGCTGTACTATTTGAGATATGAAGATGCTAGGAAGCCAGGGGTTGCTACTACCTTAAATCACAAACCGAGGATCTCAAACTCTTCCATGCATTTTTTCCACATGCATATTTTATTTATTTTATTATTTTTTAAAGGTCCCACTCTTCATGGATTTTTAAAGCTTTGATTGTGTTTACAGTGTGCAATATAACATGTGTTCATGTTTCGCGTGTAAAAAAACAAAGTATTTTTCACACAATTTACTTATCTGTATACCGCTGTTTTCACTGTCCAAAAACGTCCAGATGACTTCCTTGTTCTATGAAGTCCCTCCTTCAGAAATACGTAACGAGTTCTGATTGTGCCAGCGGTTCCTGTGTTGTGATTCGACAGTAGCTTATCGCACGTTGCCCGGAAAGGTCACACCTCTTACCATAATTTGAAGATGCATGCGCAGCTGATGTGCTGCTTCTCCGTGGGAGCGCAACAAGATCACGCCCCCTTTTTTGTGTATTCCTCTGGGCGGAGATTAGTCAAAAAACTGTTCTAGTTACGTCATTTAAAAAGGAAGTAGAGGGATGTCCAAACCGCTGTGCTTTGAAAGGTGACTTCTGTTAAATAAAATATCTCGCTAGGCATTGAACTTTGAGCTTTATAATTTTACAGGTATTATTTATGCTCTAACAGCAACATTACACACTAATTAAAGTTTGAAAAATGGAATCGCGAAGAACGGGACCTTTAAATACTGTTATTAAAAAGTGCTTTATAACTTGCTTATTAACCGTAAAAATAAAACTCCTTTCAAACATCTTTTTCAACCTTTAGAAACCCAGATGTAATCAGTCAGCAATCTGAAGTAGGTCATTTAAAGATAACTCTGTGTGTGTTCACAGGTATGCAGCTAGCATTGAGAAGATCGACTATGAGGACGAGAAGGTTCTGATTCACTACAGACAGTGGAGTCATCGTTATGATGAATGGTTTGACTGGAGCAGTCCGTACCTTAGACCCGTGGAACGAATCCAGCTTAGGAAACAAGGTCTCAATGAACGGCAGAGCGCTCCAGTGAGTACTTCCTGTCAAACTGCTGAATCACTCAGAGTCTGCATGGGCAAAGTTACACTCTGACTCATAATGTTGCATGATTATATATAGATGTGTTTTTTTCTCAGGGCTTTCATGTCAACCAGAAAGTTCTCGCCAGTTGGTCAGACTGTCGGTACTACCCTGCTAAGATCCTGTCCCGGGACAAAGATGGTGTGTACTCACAACCTTCACAATGTTAATCCTCAGCACATCGTCTGACTGGTCCAGGTTCAAACACTATCTTTGTTAGATTTTACCAACTGGGAAATTAAACAGTATTGTACCATATAAATTGGCTGATATTAATTAAAAAAAAAAAAAAAAGTAAAAAAACAAAAAACAATAATAGTTTATAAATGTATAGTAGTTGTGAATGTAATTATTAAAAAGTCAAATAAAAATGTCTACTTTTTTTTTTTTTAAAGAAATGTAAACTTAATTAAAAAAGGATGCATTACAGTAGGGCTTAGTTAAAAATCGATGAATCTATAATAATTTTGATTCATTTGTTCATTATTATGATGGTGGGGGGGTGATGTTGTGATGATCACAATGATGTTGTGATTGTGATGTCTAAATTCACATGTAGCATTTAAAACAATTGATGTATTTAGACAGAATATTATAAAATTTTTATCTCAGCCATTGCGTCAGTTATTTGCCTTAACTTGACAATAATTATCAGCTTATCAGTATCAGCAAGGATTTTAATATCGTAGCACCTTTTATATAGATTTTTAAGTCAAGTGTTGAGCAGTACATTATGAGAGTGTTACATTATGAACATGTTGGGCATTACATTATGATAATGTTGGGAATTACATTATGATAGTGTTTATTATTACATTATGATAGTGTAAATAGGTTCAAATAAAATTACGAAGTCAGGGAGGGGAGAGAGTGTCTTTATTTCTCAAAATAATCCACAAAGTGACCCCATTCCTAGAGAGGAATTCTGCTATAACCTTCTGCGCCCCCAGCCTGTGGACCAGCTTGAACTTAATAGGGCTGTAAAGCTAGACACCAACGGGTGATCCGCTCCATTGGAGGGGCACGTGGTCCAAACAGAGGATGAATTCCCGTCCCAGGATGTGATAACGGAGGGTGAGGATGGCCCAACGGATGGCTAAACATTTCTTCTCAATGTTGCTGTATCTGTTCTCTCTTTTTGAGAGCTTTCGACTCAGATACAGCACATGCTGTTCCTCTTCTCTGACCACCTGGGAAGGATTGCCCCCAGCCCCCTGTCCGATGTGTCTGTCGGCAACACAAAGGGGAGATTAAAGTTAGAAGATTGCAAGAGGGGCCCGCCACACAGAGCAGCCTTCACTTTGGTTAGAGCCTGTTGGCACAGCTCCGTCCACTGAATCAGATATAGGGCTTCCTTTTTTAGTGAGATCAGTCAGCGGGCTGGTGAGCTCCGAATAATTAGGCACAAACCCAGGAACTGTCTCACCTTCTTTTTGGTATTATGACTTGGGCAGGTTGCAGTCACGAATTATCCTAAGTGGATGCCTAGATAACATAGCTCCACACGCCCAATTGCACACTTCCTCGGGTTCGCTGTGAGTCCCGCCACCCTCAGCGATCTCAAGACACCGCGCTGATGTTCCAGATGCCGCTACCAATCATTACTGTAGATAATGATGTCATCCAGATAGGCAGCGACATGAGGCCAGAGGATTTAACCCATGAGAAGCTGGAAGGTAGCGGGAGCCCGAACAACCCGAATGGAAGGGTAATAAATTTGTATAATCTGAACGGCATTGTGAAGGCTCTTTTTTCTTTGGATAATGGCGACAAGGGGCTCTGCCAATAACCTTTTGTTAAATCCAGTGTGGAACAAAAGTGAGCCGAACTTAACCGATCATGCACTTCGTCAACTCGAGGCATTGGATAAGCGTCTTAATTGGACACCTTAGGCCTTCACCTTTCTGTAATAGACACAGAAACGGACCAAACCTATTGAGAATGAGGAGTTGACGTCACGCGTATCACTCCGCGTTGCACTGTGGGAAGTATTCGCCATCTTTGTAGGATACGCTATCCGTTGTCATGGTTACTTCGACCGTGAGACCGAGAGAAATAGCGACAGAGAGAGAGAGCAGCTTGATATTTGTTTGCATTTTTGCGATAAGTCACAGTTTCTTGGGAATAAATGAAGAAGGGGGAAGCAAAGGGAAAGGGGCTCTATAGGGAGAGACTAAATAACAACACAAAGCAGCGTTATTTAGTGAAACTACTTGACATCAACAACCCGTACGACCTGCTACAGAATGGACGAAAGACCCAAAGCACTACCACCTTTCACATACCCTGACAGTCAATTACCTGGTTTATGGTATCAGTGCCTAACGTTACTGCCTACACAATGCAACAGTTCAGATGCTTTAAGTCATTAGAAGCTTATGAACAATTCATATTTGCGACTGGGTGCAAGAGTTAGAAACCCCCAAACATGTAAGTTAACGTTAAACTGCGAGAGTTCAGTCATACTTGATGTTTCAGGCCTCATTCATATGTGGAAATAAAGCTGATATGAATCAGATACGTGCATTTGCACCTGCCGTGCAACGTTAAGCGGACAGATCGGACACTCCCCTGTCAATGCGAATCGTACGTCATTAAAAAAGTGTCTTTTTAAAACATTTCGCGGTACAGATATATCTATAACAAATGAAACCACTCTAGTTGAATAACAGAGTATTCATTTCGTTCGTTTGTGTTAAATAAAAGGCGAACTGTGCTGAAATGTGTGGCTTTTGAAATCAGGCTTTGCTCGCTGTTGCTCCTGTCAGTTTATTGACAAGCAGTTTCTCTAAGCTGGCTAGCATTGCTATTCAGTCTCTCCCGATAGAACCCCTTTCATTTCTCTTCCTTCTCCATATCTTCCAAAGAAACTGCGGCGTATCGCTAAAATGTAAACAAATACTGCGCTGCGCTGTCTCTCTTTCGCTATTTCTGGAATGTTTAGTTGCCCCTGGCAACCGATAGCGTCTCCTACCATCATGGCCGACCGGCTCAGACCCCGCCCAAATCGGCACGTGACTCCTCATTCTCAATCGGGCTCGCCCAGTCTCTGTGAGAATTCTATTCCACAGAGTACTCCCAACTCTAGCATTGCTTTTAACTCATCCTGTACCCCCTTTTTCTTGTGTTCAGGTAAACGATAGGGTCGGCTGCATGCCACCACCCCTTTGATAGTTTCAATATGGGGCTGTACGAGGTCTGTGCAACCAGACGGGCGAGAGCGCGACTACAAAATCTGCCTGCAATTTGGCTACAACGGTGAGCTAAGTCAGCGAGAGGGGATCTCCCTCGGGGACCAGGGCAAGCGGATTGACTGTTTGCCATACCTCATAATTGAGGTCCCCGACACGCAGTGTAACTACAAAGGGTCCTTGCCACTTGGCGAGTAATTTAGAACTCGATGATGGAAGTAATAAAAGTGATTTATCTCCTGGTGTAAATTGATGCTGCCGCATACGCCTGTTGTACAGACTTTGTTTGTCCTGAGTCTGGATTAAATTCTCCATGGAGAGCCACCCCAACGTGTTGAGTTTTGCTCGAGGTCCAGGACACACTGAATTTCACTACAGCTGTTTAAGGCTCCTCTCTAATGACGTCAAGCACCCAACAGGGCTGCCGTCCATAGAGAAGCTTAAATGTGGAAAACCCTGTTGGAGGCTTGTGGGACCTCCAGCACCAGGAACAACAAAGGCTTGAGCTATTTATCCCAATTTTTCCCACATATTTTAAAACCGTTCCACCAGTCTGTACATTTGTGGGTGATAAATGCTGGTGCGAATGGATTCAATGGCCAAAATTTCATACAGTTTGCTTAATGTGCTTGACATAAATGCCGGGTCCTGATCAGTGAGAATCTCTTTAGGGCAGGGGTCACCAATCTCGGTCCTGGAGGGCGATGTCCTGCAGAGTTTAGCTCCAACCAGGTCCAACACACCTGCCTGAAAGTTTCTATTATGCCTAGTGAGTCCATGATTAGCTGGTTCAGGTGTGTTTAATTGGGGTTGGAGCTAAACTCTGCAGGACAGCGGCCCTCCAGGACCGAGATTGGTGACCCATGCTTTAGGGATTCCCACCCGGGAGATCATACGAAACAGCTCGTCCACCACACTCTTCGCAGAGATGGCGCATAACTGCACCGCTTCCGAGTATCGTGTTGCATAGTCCACCAGAACTAATGCTAAACGATGGCCGCGTGCTGAACGTTCTAATGGTCAGATGATGTCCATACCAATTCAATCGAAGGGGACCTTCATGAATGGTAATACGACAAGCCACACACCATTGGCAGAAGCTCTTGTGAATGCCCGGCCAAATAAATCAGGCCGTGAGATGTGCTAGCGTCTTTCCTTCCCCTATGTGCCCTGCCATTGGACTACAATGATCTGTTTGGTACTAATAATTGGGTTGTATCTTCTTTGGTCTGGGAGTCTTGGGCCACCTGATACAACCTCTCTAATTATGGAAAAATGGGAATAGGAGAGCAGCTGGAGCAACTCTCCTATTGAGAGAGTTCATCATGAGTCTGCTCATCCAACATAGGCTGCATTAGCTCCTCCTTCATTCTCGTTTTTTCTGAGTCAGTCTGTGATGGTTCCGGAACAACAGCCACAGCCTGAGCAATGACTTCTCCCATCCCTGGCCCCATAAGACTTACATTCATTTTCTGAATAAAAAAAGATCTTTCTGATGAGATCTAAGAAAAAGATCTTCATTTGTGTTTTCCAAAGTGAACGAAAGTCAGGTTTGGAATGACATGGGAATGGGGATGGGATGAGACTGAGAGGGGAGAGAAGGAAAAAAAAAATGAAAGGCTGGAGAGCACAAAATATTAGAGAGTAACTCGCCGACCCCGGGGCACGCCACCAGGTGATTCTCCGCCAGCTAGATGGCCTGACCCATTGGAGGATGGCTCGCTTGAGGTCACCGTATGCCAGCAGGTTCTCCATAGGCAACTGTTGTGCTGTTATTAGGCGTATACTGTTGTGCCCACATGCCTCCGCTGTCGTTTCAAATAGGTCCACGAATGCCTCCGGGTCATCCCGTGGAACCATTTTTACCAGAGGCACGTGAGAAATGGTGGGGGCGACCTCCCGGTCAAGCAAGCTCCGGCTGGGTGGTCCTCCTGTGCCTGAACCAGCAGAAGAAAGCATTCCTCCTGTTCCAGTCTGAGGTCCAGAAGCGCTTTGTGTTGCGTTTGGTGGAGACCAGCGAGCAACTTGACCAACTCCGCAAGTTCTTGGTCCCGGGTTTTGGCAGGCACTAGTGTAAAACGTTTAAAATAAAATGACGAAGTAGTCAGGGCGGTGAGAAATGGTGCTTTTCCACTGCATGGTACGGTTCGGCTCGCTTCGCTTTTCCGCTGTGTGGCACGACTCGACCGGCACGGCTCGGCTCGCGCATTAGCTCGGTTTGCTTTTCCACTGCAGTTAGTACCGCTTCAAAGTGGGTGGGATCGATATAGTTTATCCGCTCCTCAGCAACCAACGACGAGATGAACATCTGCACTTCGTCCACTGAACACAATTCAGCCATTTCTTTTTTGGAAGTTTATTTTCTTACTTTTTTCTTCAAGCAAGTAGATTTAAAACAGGTGCTACAGTGGTGGCTGTTACTGGCTATTTAAATCTAGCGGGTTTGATGTCTCGCAAATACATTGACGCTGGTAGTGACGATTCTGTCTGACCAATCGTGATCTGAAGTGTTTTCACGTCACATTTTTGTGTACTCGGTACGGTACGCACCTTGGAAACCTCAAACAGAGGTACCATTTAATGAAAAGCGCCAAAAGTTTCAAAGTCCCCCCACAAATCAAGATAATCCATAAGTGCACTTTATTACATTTTCAAAACAAAAGCAACTCAAAACAATAGATCCACAGGGTTAGTCTCTCTCCCCTTCCCAGGTCTGCAGGCCGCTTATATCCCTCTCTCCGCCAGTTACTGGAAATAGAGACAGGTGTTAGCAACATGCACTTGATCTATTCTTACCGCTCGTCTCCACACTCGCTCTCCTCGTTGCAGACTTCGTTTTACCAAGCCCCCTCACCACAGATATTGTTAGATTATAAAAGATGTATCATTGGGTTAATTACAATCATCTATGATAGGTTCATTATGAAAGCTGTTCTTCTGTGATGTCTCAGGTGTCTACACAGTGAAGTTTTTTGATGGAGTCATAAAGACAGTGAAGGGGATTAAGGTGAAGCCGTTCCGCAAGCAGGTGAGAAGTTAATCCCTCAGCTCTAATATGTATTAAACCAGGCTATTCATGAAAGAAACCACTTTAATGATTTGGTCTTTATCTACAGAGCTCTGATGGCAAGACCAATCAGCAAGCTCGAAAGCGGAGAGATCAGAACGGGAAAGAATGGAAGACTAAGGAAAACAGAAGTAACAGCTCGAGACACAGCACTTCTGACCAGGACGAAGAGAGCGGTTCAGAGGGGGGTGAAGAAGAGCCACAGTGATGGATGAGTCCAGAGATCTCCAGAATGGCGGAGAGAGCGAAAGCACACCAACTAAGATAGTTGAAGAAATAGAGCTGAGACCTGCTGAGCACAGCGATAAACAGCCCAGCGAAGACGACAAGACAGAAATGCTTGAGAATGGAGAAGAATCGAACAAACCAGAGGAAAAAGAAACGAATGGAGAACAGGAGGAGACCAAAGAACTTCAAAATGGCATTGACCAGAACGAAGAGGACAATAAAGAGAAGGAAGAAGCGTCAGATGAAAGTCCCAGTCTGCCCAGAAGGACACGGAGTAGGATGGCAGATGGTGAGTTTGGTTTGGGGGAACATGCTGGTGTTACATCTGAATATTTGATTTGATTATGATTCAATTCCAAGCGCCAGATTCAGCCTCACACACACACACCAATCAGCATTTGCTAAGTAGCAAATGGAGAGAGACATTATAAGGAGAGAAGACAAACCACTCAAATAAAAATTAATGGGAGAAATCGTAATGCTCAATATGGCATCTAGGACAGGAACTCCTGCATTTCAGTTAAAAGAGCCAATTGCCTTTTTTGATAGACATTGTGGTTTATTTACTCTAGAACAGTAGTTCCCAAAGAGGGTGCCGCATAATCTCCACTTCTTTCCAACTTAAACCGCATAAAATAACTATCCTACCTTATAATCACTTTTTATCGCATATATTTTAAAAATATATCAAAACACCAACATATGAACATCTTCACATGAATATTAATAAACAAAATCACAAAGAAAGTTTAAATCGCCTCATTTTATACCATTTGAACCACTGCTCTAGAACATGCATGTCTATTAGTTGGAACAATGATTTGAGCTACAAAAGAACTTTCTATTTATCAAAGATTCCTGAAAAATGATTACAGATTTCATAAAAATATTAAGCGGCACTAAGAAAAAATGTTTCCTGTGTAGAAAACCAACATATAAGAATAGTTTTTGAAGGATCATGTGACACTGACGACTGGAGTACTGATCCTGAAAATTCAGCTTTGTCATCGCAGGAATAAATTACATTTTAAAATACATTCAAATTGTAATAATATTTCACAATATTACTGTTCTATTGTATTTTTGATCAGATAAATGCAGCCTTTAATGTTTCAAAAACATCTTACCAAACTTTTAAACGGGAGTAGAAAATAACTGCCCCTTCCCTTGGCATTACCAAGATGGTCGCCGAGTGAAGTCATTTAGGGAATATTACTGATAGTGATGCAAGTTTAACCATGTCTAGCGCAAATAAGTAATTGTTGGGTGATTTACTAATGTATTTGTCTCAGGCTTGATGATTAAAATTCTTGGCTTGTGTCATTTTCAGCAAAAGATGTAGAAAGGCCCAATGGACCAGAACTGAGGAAAAGACGTGCATCAACTGGACAAATACCACCATCCAAAAGAAGCAGAGCCAATTCAAGCACAGGTTAGTTCTCCATCTCCTATCATAAGCGCTTTCAACCGGAGGAACGTTTTCATAGTTCCTATTACTATTTTGGTGTGTTCGCACCGCAGGAATGGGAATGAGTTTACATATAGGAACTCCTTTTGGATGGACTGAATTAGCTCCTACTTTAGAGTAGGGTTTAACCCAGCACAATAGGAACTACCGTGACCCAATTGTATCTTGATTGGCTGAACGCATGCCGTACAAAACATCGACACCTGCCATTTTTAAAACACACAGTTTACATATACTTACCCTACAAACTAACTCTATGAACATGGAAAACAGCGATAAGAAAAAAAACATGCAGAAAGCTAATGTTAACTGCATTTACCTGTGCCCTTTGTCTACGATGTTATTTTCTCAGCCTTGATGATATGTAGCCCTGCAAGTTGTCAAAAGCCCCTATACCTCATTTTTTATACTAGTAGTTATTTAACCATCTGACACCAGATTGTGTCTCTGATCCCCTCATAGACAAAAGCAGTCCATCTCAAATCAAACCGCTTAAAACAGACTCTGTCCCAGAGACGTCAGAAAGTAAGGATGACCCAACCAGTCCTGCAGGAAATGCAGCATCCACAGAAGAGGCAGGATCTACACCTGATCATGGTATACATCCCTCTGTGTTTCAGTTTGATAATCAGAGGTGTTTGCTAAGACTGCATCATTATTACTATTTTTCATACTGTGTGTGAGAGATTTGAACATGGCAACCACAAGAAAATATACTAAAAGTCTTATAAATCTTTTAGTGTTGCGTAGTTGTAATATATATTATTATTTGTGATAATTATTGTAAAAAGTCATACATATTAGTTGTAGTTTTGCAATTAATATTTAGTTTCGAATGTGTAAAAGTAGTATAAGAAAAATAGTCTGCATCTGCACTACTGCTACAGAGTTTTGGTTCAATAAGATGTATATATTTTTTAATGTCTCTTCTGCTCACTGCATTTATTTGATCAAAGAAACAGTAAGAACAACAATATTGTAAAATAATATTATTACAATTAAAAATAGCTGTTTTCAACTTGAATTTATTTTATAATGAAACTTATATAATTTATTGGAAATGATCATTGATTTGGTGCTCAAGAAACATTTCTTATCATTAATGTTGAAAACAGTTGTGCTGCTTTAATATTTTTGTGGAAACCACAACACATTTTCTCAGGATGTTTTTTGATGAATATAAAATTCAATAGAACAGCATTCATTTGAAATGGAAATCCTTTGTCACATTATAAATGTCTTAACTGTTACTTCATCCTTGCTGAATAAAACTACAAATTTCTTTCAAAAATAATCAAATCTTACTGACCCCAAACACTTGTGTGTATTGGTTGTAAGAATATGGCGATACCGTGGCTAACGGCTATTGCAGGAGTGATTTTTGCACAAACAGGCATCTCTCACTGTCTTCAGAATATGTACAAATGTTGTTAATTAAACATATGCAGGTATAAGATGTGCTAACTGACACATTGCTTTCTCAGCTGCAGCGCTCAAACGGCAAGTCCACCTTCCAACCACAAACAAGTACAGCAGAGAACCATGTGAGTACCCAAACCCTCAGTTTCACTCCAGTCCTATATAAACACCTGCTGTCATGTGACCCCATTGCCCTTTTCCTCCCTCAGTGTACAGGGTCATCAAAAACCAACCTCCTCCTATCCTGTCCATTGAGCTGGACCATAACCTCTTCAAATGCAAGATCGCAGGCTGCCTCAAGTCTTTCCGCAAGGCGTCTCTGCTGCACTACCACATGAAGTATTATCACGCACAGAGCGACCCAAGCCCCCCTCGCTGCGTCCAGAAGCGCTCCTCAGACAAGCAGAACCACAGCCAGGAGACCCCCCGCAGGCGCCGCACGGTCTCCGCCTCCCACCGTTAGTGCACACTTTGTCTATTAGCTGTTTGTTTGGGTTGATTTGTTCCGATGTGTGTGCGTTTGGCCTGGTAATATTTAAAACATAATTAAAGTGCCCATATTATGTTCATTTATGAGCTCATACTTTTATTTTTGGGGTCTGCTAGAATACATTTACATGATTTAAAGTTCAAAAAACACATTTGTCTCATATTGCACATTTCTGCGGCAGTTCTTTTTACTCGCTGCCTGAAACGCTCTGTTGTATTTCCTGTTTCTTTAAAACACGCCTTTCTGATAAGCCCAGTCTGCTCTGATTGGTCAGCTGGCGCAGTCTGTTGTGATTGGTCTACTCTGCTCTGATTGGTCAGATGGCTCAGTCTGTTGTGATTGGTCTACTTTGCTCTGATTAGTCAGGTGGCCCAGTCTGTTGTGATTGGTCTACTCTGCTCTGATTGGTCAGATGGCTCAGTCTGTTGTGATTGGTCTACACTGCTCTGATTGGTCAGGTGGCCCAGTCTGTTGTGATTGGTCTACTCTGCTCTGATTGGTCAGATGCCCCAGTCTGTTATGATTGGTCTACTCTGCTCTGATTGGTCAGATGCCCCAGTCTGTTGTGATTGGTCTACTCTGCTCTGATTGGTCAGATGCCCCAGTCTGTTGTGATTGGTCTACTCTGCTCTGATTTAGTAATGGGCGATATAAACGATATGCGATATAAACGATATAAAATTGGTCTACGATAGAGATTTTAATTCTATTGCACTATCGCGATATTGCATGTTGACGCAATTTTCCCGCAAAAATTTAGAGCCACGAGCTGCAACCGGCAGCAACGCATCATCATATTCGTCATCTTGAGTAAACATGCGTCTGAAAGCGAAACGGAGGACCTGGTGAAAAAGACCGGTACAACATCCATTATTTGGACACACATACTCCGTTTGCAGTTCATATGGCATATGTGGTGTGTATTTTTTCCGTACCCATGTTAACAGGCCTGCACGCGGATGCGGTGCGGCAATGCGTTGAGATCGTTTCAGCACAGAGTCTGTGCTGCACGTGCTGAATTAAAGTGACTCGTGGTCAAAATGAACACGAATTGATATGAAAATATAGTAATCTCTCCTTAAATGCATTTATACTACTATTTTTCAATCATTTTCTTTTTAACTTTAAGCTCGGGGTAATTAAAGCAAGGAAAACTACACAGTTAAGTTACCTCAACAACGCGACAATAATGGATGTTTGTCTCTTGTGGGTGGAAAAACAAGTTCTTTGTGACCGCAATATTTCTTGTAAAAAAGATTTAAATGCAAAAGAAAAGGTATGGTAAGCTGTTTTTGTCAATTGTGTATGCTTTAAAATGTTTGCAATTTTAACATAAATGTAGTAAATGTAGTTGCTTTTTAAGCTTTTTCTTTGTTAAAGTCTCTGCAGCTAGTGTACTTGGATTTTATTCATCTGCAACATTATGTTGTATAATTACAGTTTTGCATAATAAATGTTCTCAAAACTACATACGTTTCTTTTAAAACAAATAGCCTACATAGCAGTTTGAATTTCCTTATGGTCTATCTAACCTGTTCTGAAATTGTTCTATTATAATTTATATATCGCGATATATATCGTTATCGCAAGAGGCTGCAATGTATATCGCAATATGGATTTTAGGCCATATCGCCCATCCCTACTCTGATTGGTCAGATGCTCCAGTCTGTTGTGATTGGTCTACTCTGCTCTGATTGGTCAGATGGCCCAGTCTGTTGCGATTGGTCTATTCTGCTCTGATTGGTCAGATGCCCCAGTCTGTTGTGATTGGTCTACTCTGCTCTGATAGGTCAGATGCCCCAGTCTGTTATGATTGGTCTACTCTGCTCTGATTGGTCAGATGCCCCAGTCTGTTATGATTAGTCTACTCTGCTCTGATTGGTCAGATGACCCACTCTGTTGCGATTGGTCAACTGCTTAGAGCATATGTCAGAAATATAATGCCTCTCTTATCGTAATTGTGTTTCTGTTCTCGACGCCTAATGAGCAGCTGTAAACATCTATGGTAACTATGGTGTCGGTGCAACATTTCCTGCCAACTTTTTCTGCAGCACTGGTTCCAGAAGTTTCCCATAGGGATTTTAATATCACCCATTGACTTCCATAGTAATTTTTTTTCCATACTATGGAAGTCAATGGAGCCCATCAACTTTTCGGGTTACCCATAAACAGTAAATAATGACAGAATCATTTTTGGATGGATTCATTTTTGAATCATTATCCCTTTAATGGTTTTATTGAGGGAAATAACTACAATCCCATCATGCATTGCGAACAGCATAATCAAATTAAAAATTATCTAGAAGTCAAGAACGTACAGAGATTACTCATTTGCAGTGCTTCATGGGAGTGGGTGGAAAGAGGGTTGGAGGGTTGCTTTTTTCGACTCTTTGGCGTAATTTTCCGTACAGCATTGTGGGTAATGTAGTTTTTCACCAGGAATTCCACTGTTAAACACTAGTTTATTTCAGCATGAAAATACATGGGCTGACGGCTTCAACAGAAGCAAATACCATAGATTAACAACCTTGTAGCTCACACTATAAAGGTTTATAAGTTACTTAAAATAAATTGAAATAAACTCTCAAAACGAGAAAATGAATGAGGTTTTTATTTCCAGAACCTGACTGTTGCACTCTATTAGAAGTCCTTACAATGTTGTACCAAAAACAGCGTCTCTCTCAAACTGTTCTTTGAGGACGGGACAAAGAAGCCAGTAGGCAGGCATTGTCACATGGTGACATGGCTAAGTATCAGAAATAATAGCAGGACTACAAACAAGGTGTTTCAGGCAAGTGTTTTCACACTCTCTTTGGTGTGGACTTTGTGCTTTGTAACTTTGCAGATTGTTTGCATGCACAAACCGCTATGTTAAACACTAAAGGAAAGGTAAAATCAAAAAGCATAATAGGTGTCCTTTAAATCTCCCACAGATACTCCCTCTCCTCTGAGTGACAGTAAGTCAGGCCACGCTCTGTCGCCCCCTGCGGTCGGCAGCATGCACCGGCAGCGCTCGGCCACACTGGGCGCGGAAAGGAGCAAAGAGAACCAACACTTCAACCGCTCGCTGCATGACGACAGAGACTGGGTTGCCAAGGAAACAGGTATTTGAGAGCATCGTGATCATTCCATCTATTTCTGTGATCATGCTCTCGCTGATTTCTCTGCATATTACCACGATCAGGCCGTGACCGTAATGGAGATTTCTTTTTCTCATCTGAAGGGGCGAAAGAACGGGAAAGGCTGAGAGAGAAGCGGCAGAGGGATTTCTTCCGCATCAAACTGAAGAAAAGGAAGAAGAAAAGGAAGTCTAAGTCAGGTGAGACGGCAGTTTTAGTGCAGCGGTAGCTCTTTCTTCGGCTCTCTGCTGTCCCCTCTGTGTGTCTGCTGTTGCTACAACTTTTCTCTAAATAGGCAGTTGCACTAAACTAAGCATGTCAAATTATTTTGGACCCTGCAATATATTTTAGCAGGATATGATGGCACGCTCTAGGGTTTCTGTTTTGAATGCACAATAAACTATGCAAATCTGTACAGAGTTATATATTTAAAATGTAAAAATTTAATTAAAACACATAATCCATGTTTCATCCTCAGTTGGTGACGTTTAGATCCTTGAGACATTTGATAAACAGCGCTGTCATAGGGGTGGGCGATATGGCAAAAATATCATATCACGATTCTTTTCTGGAAATTCACAATTTTATCATGATTCTTTCTCATGTTGGTTTTACTATTTTGCAAGTGACTGAGCCAAACTAATGTCCCTATTTTAAAAACAAAGCCTTAGGTAAGATAAAAAAGAATGGCAAACATTTAGGCCAAAGTGGCGAAGATACAAACCTTTGTCATTATTTTCTTTGTTATTAAAAATTAAGAACACAGTACACATACACAACATACACACACACACACATATATAATATATATATATATATATATATATATATATATATATATATATATATATATATATATATATATATATTATATATATATATATATATATATATATATGAGCAATTTCACTGTTATTCACCTGTTCAAGCCCTCCTCTCCCATGTGTCACTCAGTTTGTAGCAAGCCGATGGTACAAATTGTCTTTTAAATTAAATAAACGCTCAATTATTACCAGATTTTGAATACTGAAATTCTCAACCATTTTCTATCTGCATTGGGACACCAAATCTATGTGTCATTCGTCTTGTGTTATTAATAGACTCTGAAAGTGCACAGCCACCCACAAAAGGAACGTTTCAGTTGCCAGTTCCTCTTGACAGCTTCACGAACTCACTGAATCAGATCTACAAGCCGCCTCGTCGGTCTGTGTTTAACCCTGTGTGGCGTCTGCTCTTCCTCCTCTGACAGACTGTTACAGCACTGAGGAGAGCATTGGCCTAAAGCCTTTCCCCAGCAATCTGAATTCGGCCCACAAATTGCCCCTCTCCCTCACACACCGATCCTACACGGGACACTGCCCCGAAAAGATGCTCAGCCAGGGTGGGTACCAGAGAACGCAGGTCCTCCGAACTCGCAGCTGCCTGCTTTGTGTTCCTCTCCTGCTTTGTTGCCTTTCAGTGTCTTGACTAGCTGTGTTTAGTCACTGCCGCTATGTCGATTTATCTCTCTAGAACTGTTTTTAACGTGCGTGTGCATGTGTGGTTGGAGTAGCTGATTATCTTGTAGTATAAAAATGGAGTTTACATCTTCTGCTTAAATGGGTTTCCGCCAGGTGAAGACAGCAGCAGTGATTTGTCTTCAGACAGTCCTGTATGGAGTGAGGACGAGTCTGATGCTGAGCTGGATCTGAACATGCCCCTCTCTGAGCAGGGTGTGGAAACCGTCTCTCACGGCTCGGAGATCGTACGCTGTATTTGTGAAGTGCAGGAGGAGAACGACTTCATGATACAGGTAAACTACCACCCTCTGAAACTGCACCAGACAAGACCTACTCTGAATATTTAATCTAATGAAAGTAACGCGTTACATAGAAAAAGTGGTCTATTATTATTTATTAGCATTACTCTCAAAGACTAATGCACAGATCATTTGACATACAGGATCAGTTTTTGTTGCATCCATTGCTATGGTTATCACTGTAAATCTGATTCAGTCGCACATTTAAATACGATTGTCAATCCAGAAACTTGCCAATGTGTAGTTGGCAGCATGAAAAAAATATATTATATACAGAATGCAGAAAGGCGGACATTATAATCATTGAAGCTGTCAATTATTTCGCAAGGAACACAAATTCTCTTATTGCGCTCTTGCAAAAACTCCCGTTATAATCAATGAAGCTGTGCAATGTGTCTCTATTACATGTTTATACATTGTTGGTTCTAATAAAATATTTGTTGAGTGGATTCTGACAAACTTAAACGCATCTGATTGGGTGTTGTGGTCACACACTCAACAGATATTTCGGTAACACTTTATTTTACATGTTGTTGTTGTTGTTGTTGAGTCCTTGTTACATGTATTTACTATAGTGACAACTATAAATTATGCATAATTACATGCAACTAACCCTAAACCAAACCCTAATCCTCTTAACCCTATAGTAAGTGCATGTAATTGTTTATTATTAGTGCAAAATAATTAAATATTTATAAAATCAGCTATAAAAATATAATATATGAGTATATCTGACATCATTCGAAAAATCTGAAAAAGGTTTTAAACCGATTACGCACTGGCACATTTACTTGAATTGTGTTATGAATTATTTGATTTGGTGAAACATTCATATGCATGTTCATAAATTGTCTGAGAGACTGAAGGATGTTTCCTGTGCTCTCTGCAGTGTGATGAGTGTTTGTGCTGGCAGCATGGGACGTGTATGGGTCTGTATGAGGACAGTGTCCCAGACAGCTACAGCTGCTACATCTGCAGAGACCCACCAGGTGAGAGACTTGAACTTCCCCCAAAATCACCTCAGTTTAGTGCATATTAACTTTCATTTTGAAATGAGTCTTTCTGGACTGTGTGTGTTGGCAAAACAAAACAAGGATTACAATCAAAATATGACAACCACATCAATACATTTTGTTGTCTTACTTTTTTTAATGTTTACGTGTGCTTTTGTCTGTATGCAGCCCAGAGACAGAGTCAAAGGTTCTGGTATGATAAAGACTGGCTGAGCAGCGGTCACATGTATGGCTTGTCTTTCCTGGAGGAGAACTACTCCCACCAGAACAGTAAGAAAGTGACAGCCGCCCATCAGCTTCTAGGGACGTCCACCGTGTGTTTGAGGTCCTGAACGGCCTTCAGCTCAAGATGAGCATCCTACAGTAAGTAATTCCTTTAATCTGATGCTCTTAATGTGACCGACTATTAGTTAAAGGTGCCATGTGTAATAATTGAGGTAAAAATATCAAAAAATGAGCTACACGCTAGAGATGCGCGGATGGGCTATTATTTCATCCGCAACCGCATCACAAAACTCATCATCCGTCCGCCATCCATCCGCACCAACGTTTTTGACCAATTTTCAAAACCGCACCCGCCCGCCATCCGCTGATTGGGCGATACAACGCGCTGCTGATGACAGCCGCGAGACTAGAACGCTCTCAGAATATCAGCAGTGAACTCCGTCTCTGATCGGCGCGCAGGGATAAAAATAAATAAATAGCCTAAATTAAACGCACTTCGGCAAACCTGACCTTATCTGATGGCGGCCTTAAGTATCTGGGGGCCGTTTCAATAACGTATAGCATTACCCACATAAAACATAAACATAGAGCAGAAAAGGCAAGGATTCCTGTTGGTTTGCATCAACTGTATATTATTGTATTACGTGCACTTTCAGCTTCATGAACAGGCAGATATAAATAATCCAACCTTATTTGATTAAAACTATATACAATTATAGCCTACAGCGTTTTACGTTGGAATAAGCCTCGCGCTTAAATTTCTATTATTTGAAGTTAACATTATACAATATACGTCGACCTACTACACCACAAAACTAGTTGAGGATAAATTCTTTAAAATAGGGAAATCCGTTAGGGACCGTTCGGTATTTATGGAATGGACCACCGGAGGAAAATAGGGAGGCTCATGCCTTTTTATTCTTTGTTGAGGGGAGGGTCATCCAACTTTTTTTTTTGTCTAGAGGGAGGGTCACCCAACTTTTATATGCAAGATAACAGCAAACTTTCAAAGTGGCTTGTTTAATGCATATTTATCCATGTAGCTTTCTCAGTCTCGACCCCCCATCATGGGCAGATGGTCTGATCCAACAAAAATCAGACGCGTCGTGAAAGATCAGGGCTGCGTTCAGCGCCGACAAAACGTTGCAAAACGCTTTTTAAACAGAAACGGTGACGCGTTGAACGCACTGTTGTGATGACGCAAGAGTTCCAACTACGGCTGCTGAGAAGGCTTTTTGTGTATAAAATATAAAAATAAAAATATAAACAACTACATCATTATGTTGATATCCTATATTTTTACAATAAAACTTACGACAAACATGTCTTCTAATATCCCCAGTTGTTGCGTATCGAACACATTTGTAAATTACTTCCATTGTGCGTGTTCACTTTAATCCCGCGTGCTGTATACACATGTTGCTGCTGATTGGACTGCAGTTCTGACACGCCCACCAAACAAGAGAAAACGCATCTCAAACCCCGTTGCACAACGGTGCAAGCCGTTTCCAGGAAACATGACGTTCAACACAGAAACCGTAGCAAAACGTTGCGCACCGTTGTGATCTTGAACATGCCCCAGGTCCAGTTTGGCGCTGTTTGACAGCGCGCGCGCGATCAGAAAAAATGCATGTCAGAACAGAACGCTGCTAGAATGTGCGCTGTAGCATGATACTAGCCTTCCATATTTCTTCAAAAGCAGATCGTGGACTTATCATGTCTGAAAAAATCCGATTCGATCTTCAATTCCCGAGCTATATGCAGATTTAATTGAGTTCACGTCAAACAACAGATATGAGCTGCATTTTATTGATCATCAGCTAAAATGTCAAAATCAAAGACCGCAATAGGAGAGACTGGCAAGCTTGCAACAGCCCTGGTAAGATCATTTCGTTTCTTTACTTGTTTTAATGAAGCTGATTGTGCTAAGCGTCTGTGACTTAGGCTACTTTCACTTTGATTTGTGATAGTTTCCGCGTTGGCTTGATGAATAGATCGCTCATCTGCGGTGATGCGTCGTCATATCTGGCTATAACATAGCATATAGCCTAACACGCTCTCACAGTTTATTTATTTATTTATTTATTTTTAGCATTTTTTGGGAGGAGTAAAATTTACAAATGTGGTTTCGACATCCAGATGCAGTTTGGTCTGGAAAGCTGCCCGGACCTCCTCCTGAAGTGGTTTGAGTGATCGGATTTGGCTAAATTAATCAATGATTATGAGGACCTATTTTATTTTATATATGTTTTATATAGCCTATAATATATACGATTTTTTGTTAAAATTTCTTCATTACCTAGATATATTATTATACAAAATTCAAAAAGTAGTCAATACACGTAGAACATCTAAGATTTTTACAAAATGATGTGCTTATTTTTTTAATTAACGAAATGTCAATCATAATCTTTATAACAGAAGATAGGCTACAACACAATACAACAATCTTCAAGATAGGCTATAGTAAATCTTCAAATGTGTAACAGATTGTGCACCTTAAAAACAGCAATTTGCGTGGTGGAAGCTAATATATAATTATAGTTATTATCTTAATTTAATATTTGTTTTATTACTTTATTAGTTCAACTAGCCTAATTGTTAACTCAACAAATTTAATGCAGGGTTTCCGCGGGGCATTAAAAAGCATTAAAAGTCATTAAATGGATTTTGTGAAAATTAAGGCCTTAAAAGGCATTAAAAAGCATTAAATTTGATTCTTACAGGCATTAATTTTTTTTTATAGTTTTGAAGAGAATTTTATATAAATTTATTTGAATATAGCCTTCATAATTAATAATTTGTATTTGCTGTCGCAAAATATGTACGTTCGTGTGATAAATACGCGGAACCAGTTTAGTAATTGCTTCCGGCCGGAGCAAAAGTGCCGTGATGCGGAGGTGACGCACGTCTGTTGTACAGCGGTGGACAGGTCTGAACCTTGTAAATAGTACATTGTGTTTAATTTGTCGTTTAATGAGATCTAATATATGTTGCTAGTAGTGAGAATAGACCCGACTGTTACACGCATGCACTTAAATGGTCCAGTAGCAGAACTTTTGCCAAGCATGTCAGAGGTTTTGGGTGCTAATCCGCAGTAAGAAGTATACATTTTTCCCCTCGTCAAAACCGATTGTTTATTAGTGGTTGTATATCAAGCAATGACATGTTTGTGTGCATTGTTTTGTGATTTCACCGTAACAAAAAGAGAGTCTCTCCGCAACGGATTGAAGCGCGCGTCTGAGAGAAGAAGTGTTGTGCACGAGCCGCAACAGAACGCAGGCAAAGAACGTGTTCCTCTATACTCTTAGACGCAGGGCTCTCAAGTGTCACGCATTGAGCGTGACAGTCACTCATTTCGGTCTTTTGTCATGCTCACATTGTATTTCTCACGCTGAAAAACTATTTATAATATATTGAATATGCCGCAGCGCCCCAAATGTCTCTGGCCGCGCCGCTCTCACTATGAAACCGACAGGAATCAAGCGCGTCTCCCCTGCAGTTCTTACTATTCAAGCCTGCCACTTATCAGCCAATCAAAAAAAAAGAAAGGGTCTACACATTAGCCAATTAGAAAATAGCACTATTGTATCTGGGTAAGATTCAAGATAAGTCATGATCTCCTGTTTTAATGTTACAAAAATTCACAACTTGTTTGACACAATGGCAACTTGACTGCTGTTAGAGAAACGTTTCCCAGATAATTATCATCAGTTTTAATGAGTGTCTGTAACTTAGTCAACAGTTTTACAGCCTGTTCCCTAACCCTAACCCAGCCTGTTCACTGACAACACCTGCTCAGAACAAGTAGTCTAGGCCTAGTCATATTTTCGTCATCGCACGATGACTGACATATTGTCACATTATAAACATTTCTCTCTCCAAATAGGCTTAATAATTTTGCATAGTCGATGTTATAGGTCACTTTTAAAATCATGTCATATTTTATAATTATATCCGGGCCATGGATGCATTAATCATTGCATCTGTCTTTCAAAGATGTCTGGTAATAAGCAATTAATCATGCTCTCATCCGCCCTGAGAGGAAAGCCCCTAAAAAGGCCAGGTTAGAGGATGCTGGCCCAGAGAAGGTGGAGAAACGGGCCCATTAGAGGAGGAGATGGTGCCGGTAGAAGAGGAAGAGAATAAATACTTTGTATTTGGTTGAATTGTCAGTGCCATGTGTCAAATCTTCTCTTTTGCAAGTGTGAGCAATTATTAATAACAACAACAAATAATAATATAATTACTAATACACTAATAATAATATTACTAATGAAACACCACCATTCCTGCGACCCGTCCTATACGCCGCGAGATGTTTAAAAAATGGTGGGGACAATCGACATGTCCCACCCGCAAATTACACCTATATGTTCCAGAAAAAAGAGAAAAAAAAAACATTTTATACATATATATATATATGCATATACGTGGTTAGTCATGGGTCGTATATGGCATTAAAAAATTTTTAAAATGGCATTAAAAAGGCATTAAAAAGGCATTAAATTTCATTTGAAGATACCTGTAGAAACCCTGTAATGTAAAGAGCTGGATACGTATTACTAATTAAATAATGTAAACTATAGTAAATGTATTGATTAGAGTTGCCAATAACGCACGTGTATATTAATCTCTGCTTAAATACTGGGCACATGGAGGAATAGCCCATTCTGCACTCAAGCGCATGCATGCATAAATCTTGCCGCAAAAACAGGCTAATGATAATAAATATGTCTTAAAAAATAACGATGAATTTGATTTATGATTTATAAACTAGTTTTTTTTATATAAATCAGTGTCGGCTGCAAACATGTATCCATATATCTCCGCTGTAAAGTGCGCTTTTAATAGAGAGAAATGCATCTTTGATGCGGATTAATCAGATGTTTGCTTTTCGATTCGATTTTTTTTCGTTTAAAAGTGAACATATCAAGCATTATATAGATATTTTTTTCCATGTATGTGAGGCAGGCTATAGCCAATGCTGTTTCTGCTTATTTTTTTTACGCGCTTCAGTTCACGGAGACCATGAAAGCGCGCGCCCTGATTGTTTTATTTTATTTTATTTTACAAAATCAAAACGTTTTCTTGTTATTGTGATTGAACACAAGTAAAAGTATTGCGACTGATGCATTATTCTTTTCTGTATGGCCAGACATGGAGTATTTTAAGCTGTTTCCACTGTTGATAGGAATATGCAAGTAGCCTACCGATAATAGCGTCGGCGCATCCATGTCATGCGCGCTCTCCACACGTCCTCTTCATGTTTAACAAATCAAATCATGCATGTTCTACCGCGAGTCAGCGCTGCGCCAGTTTGAGAAAGGCGGGTGTAGGGACCCTTTATAATGAACGTTTGGTGTAGGTCTACTACGCATAAATATATCTGAACATCTTTGCCAAGCGCAAAGATGATTTAAATAAAATAAATAAGCGCAAACCAGGACAGAAGTAATCAATAAATTATCGGGGAGGGTCATGCCTTTTTTCACAATCATTTTGGAGGGTCATAGAAAAATTTATTGCTGGCGAGGGGAGGGTCAAGTCTATTTTGACTATAGATCTCAAAACTCCTCTGGTGGCTCCTTAAATAAATAACGAACAGTCCCTTACGGACGTGAGCGCTCTGAAAGCGGCACTAAAATATGCTTTAAAACTTTCACAGAGACATAAAACAGAAAGCACAAAAGCCTTTCTTTAAAGTGAATTTCGTTTTGTTTTAATTTGATTAATTTTAATCAATATTTTATCAACCAATTGCCTGGATTAAATAAATGATATAGCACATATAGCCTATAGGCTAATCACGAAATCGCCGGCGTGTGAACTGGAGCGTCTCATAAACTCAGCCTACTTGCCTCAGACCGAGAAATATATCTAAAATGTCTACTTCTAAAAAGAACATTTCAAAACGAAAGAAAACAGACTGCTCTCTGTTTATGTAATCCGTATGAAATGTGCATTTCTCTCTGGCGCGTTCACTACTGCGAATATCACGATCAGCATCGTCAACTGCATCTTTGCAGGCGACAATGACACAGAAAACACGTTTATAAACAATTAAATTGTCTCCTTGCTATAGGCCTATTCGACATATTCATAATCATTACTTTTGCCGGTTCTTTGTGCTTTTTTGGCAGCGCTCCACCCTTACCTGTTACATGAACGCTTCACCACAACATCAGCACCGAAAACATGGGGATTTTTTAAAATAAATTACAAGCTGCTAGTGAGATTATTTAGTTAATCGCCTGTCGTGAGTGCAAATGCAAAGTTGCAAAGCTGATTTAATCATGGTAAAACTGAATTAATTTACAAAATAGTTTTAATTTGTAGGCTATTTCAGCACTTCGCGAATGGACAGCGACTCTATGTGTGTTCACACCGAACACGAGAGCGTCAAATACGCGTCTAGTTAGACGCTTGAACATATATTTTTCATTTGATTGGTTCAACCGCCCGCCACCCGCCCGAATTTAATTAAAATATTTTTTTTCGTCACGTCATCCGCCCGATCCGCGGTTTATTCCGCGGAGTCCGCGGCTGTAACCGCCAACCGCGCATCTCTACTACACGCATTAAAAGAATGACAAGAAATAAGGGCGATGATGTCATTAAAAAAATTAAAGTTATAGTGTTGCAGAGATATCAACCTAAATTAGCATTAGCATTACTAGCCCCGGCCCGACAGGTGTTGTAATACCAGTTTCGGCCATGGGAGGCGGTATGCGGGCAACATACATAACCACCAGCCAAACTGCAACACACGAATAACTCGCACTGCTTGTATCTCTTTAATCTCTAAAAATCTCCAAATGCTCCACGCGAAACTGGGTCGTACTATCGTGTCAATTGATTTGATTAATATGCACGAGGGAGAGAGAGCAGGACCGCTCTCGTGTTGTTTGAAGACGTGAGAGTGCGCGCGCGCGCACGCCGCCGGGGCTCGCTCTCTCTGTCTCTCTCTCTGCTCGCCCTGTCAAGCGCAGCGACAGCAGTCATTCTAGTCTACATCCCTCACCGATCAAAATAGGCTTTGGCGGGACAAAGCGGACTATTTGACGTATTTAGAAGATTATCAACCTGAAACTAAAAAACAGACTAGAGTAGGCCAACTTTCTGGAGGTATACTGCCCCCATCTGGTATGGAATATGTGAGTATGAATTGTTTTTTTGACATAGGGCACCTTTAAATGTGTGAAAGTGCATCAGGAGCTTCAGTTATAAATCAAAGCTGCCCCCTGTTTTAGGACACAAGCCCATCCAGACCTGAAACACTGGCGGCAGCCCTGGAAACCTGTAGATGGCCTACGGAGGAAGGCGGCAGGTGATTCTGGCATTACTACTCCTTTCCCCCCCTCACCCCCTGAAATGGGAGTGAGCGAATTTGAGACAATGAAAAGCGAAGTCCCGTCGCCCGTGGAGACGTATGTCTCTTTCCAAGACTCGTACATTAGCAGCGAGCACTGCTACCAGAAGCCCCGTACGTACTACCCAGCGGTGGAGAGAAGGCTTGTGGTGGAGACCCGGGGCGGTTCTGAGCTGGAGGACAGTCTCAGGAGCACTGAGGACCTACTAGAGATGGCCGAGCAGAGGTACAGCATGCCTCTGGACCACGATCAGCACAAGCTTCAGCTGGCCGACCGCTCTTTTAGTAAGGTGAGTTGCGAGCAACTTATTACCTATTTGGCCAAGTGCACACTATAAGACAAAAGCTTGTCGGCCAGTGCACATTTGACACGGCACATCTTCCACCGTTTAATCATCTTTCAAACCAATGAATCGTTCAAACCAGTTTGAGATCTGTTTCCAAACCAATTGAGATTGTTCAAAAGATTGAATCTGTTTCCAAACCAGTTTGAGATCTGTTTCCAAACCATTAATCTGTTTCCAACCATTGAGATCTGTTTCCAAACAAGATTGAGATCTGTTTCCAAACCATTAGATCGTTCAACTTTGAGATCTGTTTCCAAACCAGTTTGAGATCGTCGTGTTTCCTACCATTGAGCTTGCCACAGTTCATATCTCTTTGGAAACGTTCACACTATTCAAACATGAAATCTGTTTTTTTTAAATTTCATGTGTCAAACATCAAAGTCTGTTTGCAAACTGTCACATAAAAAAGATCTCGAACTTGATATTTTCAACAATTAAATCGTTCAAACCATTCAGATTCGTGTATACGCAAATAGTCACAGCATGTCTCATTTGCCACACTAAAACCAGTTTTCCAAACCAATTGAGACGTTCCAACCATTGAGATCTGTTTCCAAACCAGTTTGAGATCTGTTTCCAAACCAGTTTGAGATCTGTTTCGTGTTTCCTAACCAGTTTGATGTCCTTTTGCCAAACTAGTTCAATATCTCTTTTGTGAAACGGTTCACAATCTATTTTCAAACCAGTTCGAAATCTGTTTTTTTTTTTAAACCAATTCATTTGTTGTCAAACCAGTTCAAAGTCTGTTTTGCAAAACTGTTCACAATAAAAAAAACAGATCTCGAACTTGAATTAGTTTTCAGACTAATTTGAAATCGGTTTTCAAACCAGTTCAGATTCTGTCGTAGTATCTGCAAATAGTCACAGCATGTCTTACATTTGCGCACACTAGAAACCAGTTTTCCAAACCAGATTGAGATCGGTTTCCAAACCAGTTTGAGATCTGTTTCCAAACCAGTTTGAGATCTGTTTCCAAACCAGTTTGAGATCTGTTTTCAAACCACTTTGACATCTGTTTCGTGTTTCCAAACCAGTTTGATGTCTTTTGCCAAACTAGTTCAATGTCTCTTTTGTGAAACGGTTCACAATCTATTTTCAAACCAGTCTGAGATCTGTTTTTTTTTTAAACCAATTTGTTGTCAAACCAGTTCAAAGTCTGTTTTGCAAAACTGTTCACAATATAAAAAACAGATCTCGAACTTGAATTAGTTTTCAAACTAATTTGAAATCGTTTTCAAACCAGTTCAGATTCTGTCGTAGTATCTGCAAATAGTCACAGCATGTCTTACATTTGCGCACACTAGAAAATCATCACTGGATACCATGCATTTTATTTTGCTTTCCATAAAACCTGAACTGATTAGATTGGCTTAGAGATTTGGGATGAACAACCATCTGATGATCTATTTCACATTATTAGTAATGCGAGAGCACCAGTACACGCCAAAGATGCAACTCATTAGTTTCTGTTTTCAGGAGCTGGAGTCCCGTATGAAGCGACTGGTTTCCGCTGAGCAGGAAAAGAGCTGTGCGGTGGAAATCAAGGAAGAGGAGCCTGTCCCTGTGACCCCTGACCCTAAGCCTAACCCTGATGTTGTGCTGCACCAGCAGTGGCAGCTGAACCTGCTGGAGCACATTGAAGCAGTGCAGGACGAAGTCACACACAGAATGGACCTTATCGAGAGAGAACTAGATGGTGAGACTCTACAATATCTTTTAAACATTTCTGGTTTAAAACTATTTAAAGGTGCTCTAAGGGATGTCACACGTTTTTTAGGCCAAAACATTTTTTGTCACATACAGCAAACAGACACGAAGTCCCTGTCCCCTGAACACACTGTAAAAAGACGCGGTCTCTGCAGACACCCCAGGCTCCACAAACGGCTACAAAAACAAACTGGGCTACAAAAACATAACAAACTGTTCCAGCCAATAACTGAGAAGAAGGATTTGGGGGTGGGGTTTGGGGGTTAGTGTGCAGATGAGCAGGAGGGAGGGTCTAGCTAGCCTCCGTTTTGTTTGACAATACTTTAAACGTCAACAAGAAGTGACGTCACCCAACATCGCTTAGAGCACCTTTGAACAATACATGTAATTTCAGATGGGTGTGGTTAATTCTTTGCTCATATTAACATGTTGAAATCACTATGCAGTGCTGGAGAGTTGGCTAGACTTCACAGGTGAGCTGGAACCTCCAGATCCGCTGGCACGCCTCCCTCAGCTGAAACATCGCATCAGACAACTCCTGACTGACCTGGGAACAGTCCAGCAGATCGCACTCTGCTCCTCGTCCTCTTGAGGGCGCCAGAGGACATACAACCGGCTCAAACTGAATCCAATGCACAATGGAGTCCCTTAAAGTCTGGCAAGAAACTGCGGACATGATTATGTGTGCCTGGTTTTTGAGAGAAAACCCCTAAATGAATCAAGCTAACGTTGATGTGACTGTTTCTGTGGCACATGCATGTTGGAGTGGTCAACGGTTAGAAAAGACTGAGACGAAAGATATCTGATGCAAACAACAGTTTATTTTATTTTTTGTATTTGTGGAATTTAATGCTTCATTGTAGCACTTAGCTGTGTCTGTCATAGACTTAGGAGTTTTTTTTTTCCTCTGTATCCTTGACATGCTAAATAATAATTTTATGTTAATTCATAAGTGATCGTTTTGGACTCTCTCGGCACGTCTTTGCTCTGTGTAAAGAGCTTAAGGACCCGGATGGTATTTTGCTGTAGTTAAAAGAAAAAATGTTAAATATGACTATAACAATATGAAAATATATTTTAATCTGAAAATACTTGCATTTTACTTCTATATTTGTACTTAAAAGTCAAGTAATCTTGTAAATAACCCAAACAGTTGCTTATTCATTTTCTTTTTATTTCTGATTTAAATTTGTATTTACAGTAAAGAATTTCTGTAATCTTTGATCTGTTGTGAATACTGTAGTTTTGGGCTTTCTGCCGGTAACCTTCTCATTTTTGACACAATTGATGTTGCTTTCATTTCAGAACAGCGGGGCTTTGTTTCCACTGGTACATTAAACAAGCACAAAATGTTGAAATCTTGCATACTGAATTTTTGTATGTATATTTTTCTTTCTTTGAATTCTTGTTTTCCAAATATTCTGAACTTATTTGTCTGTTGCTTTCAAGTCTACAATATTGTTTTTGATTAAGACATTAGATGCCTTTAAGTTATTGTAATTGTGAATTTAAGTTATTGATTCTGCCACCTTTTTTCTTCTGTCCATTGGTTTTCTTTTATACAGTCAGAGAGAGAACGAGAGAAAAGCTGGAGTCTTTTTAGTGTTCTCGCCCTTTGGTGTTTGTTTTTTCCCCCTCTAGACCCTAAAAAAACCTGCCTGATATCTTTATTCAGGCCAATTCGAGTGTCATTCACCCTCAAATACACAAACTACATTTGATCTAAATCCTGCCGATTGGTATTTGAAGGGTTTGTGTTTCTCTGTACAGCTAGTGAGCAGTCTATTGACTGTTACTCAGTATTGTCTATTGTATTTTTATATCTGCCTTGTTGCTTTCAAGGCTCTGGAAATTTAGTTACGGGTTAAGTATTGCAATCTTTTTTTTTTTACATATAATTTTTTCATTGTTGGCATCTTTTTTGCATTGGGGTCCCCTGGGAATCTATAAGTTCTGCGAAATATTGACACGTAATCCAAATGCCAGAAAATAAATGCAAACATTTAAACTTAAAGTTGTTTGTTTTCACTTTGTCTAAATTCCTGGACGATGATGGAAATATTTCTTAAATGTTTTGTTGCAAGTTTGTGGATTAACAGAATTATAGTTTTAGCACTTATGTATTATAAATAATGTAAACCTAATGTTTTAATTAACGTTAATTATTTTGGTAACACTTTACAATAAGGTTTTATTATAGTTAACATTAGTTAACTAACTTATTTAACATGAACTAAGAATGAACAATACTTCTACAGCAGCAGCTATTAATCTTATTTAATATTTCAACATTTGCTAATACATGATTACAATTAAATGTATTTGTTTACATTATGCACTGAACATGAACAGTTGTATATATTTATAAACTAACATTAACAAAAATTAATAAATACTGTAGCAAATGTACTGCTCATTGTTAGCTCGTTAGTTAATACATTAACTAATGTTAATTAATGAAGTGGTACTATTATTTTAAACCCTATACATCTTCATAATTGTAAGAAATCCAACTTTTTTTTATTCCATAGATAAAGAAAACTCTAAAATGCATGGTTAGATTTAATAACATCTAGCCAATGTTAAATATTCTGATATGGATTTATATTATGAAATTAAATGTAAAATGCTTTTGCACTTTAATTGACCGGTTATACTTTGTTGGAAGTTTTTTTTAGGCCTTTTATCCCACGTTCGATAATTACTGGTGGTGGTGTGTGTGTGTGTGTGTGTGCTCTTGTTTTTGTGATATATGAGGACACAAATGTGTATAATGACATGCATATTACACTGGTATTACAACTTACACGTGATATTTGAGGACATTGCGTGAGTCCTCATATTTCAAATAGCTTAAAAACATAAAAAACAATGTTTTTAAAACAATGCAGAATGTCTCCTGTGATGGGTAGGTTTAGGGATAGGGGCAGTGTAAAGGGGACAGAATATATAGTTTGTACAGTATAAAAACCATTACGCCTATGGAGAGTCCATGGTTCGAATTACGTGGGAGCCAGTGGGAGCTGAGCTCCCATAGAGAGAGGATGAGCTCCCATGAAAGCAGTAAAATCATACACCTGTGGGGGCTCTAAAAATCATCAGCACCATTATTTTAAATTAAAAATAAAGCACTTTTTCCTTCAATAATTGAGGCATAATTTGTTAACCCTTTTGCACGTACGTTCACAGCGGTGTGATTAGAACAGTCAGTGCATCACGTGATCAACTGCTAAATTCAAAAGCGCTTTCGCGCGGTGGCTGGCGCTGAGCCAGAGATAGACGCGCTCAATATATCACAACTATTCAGTGTTTTCAACCACATAATGTTTATTTTTGGTTTCAGACATTTAAATACACAGAAGTAGCTACTAGCAAAAAAATATTTGGGGGGGATGCTAGGTAGGCCCCACGCCCCCACCAATATTTTAGCGACCTCCTGTGTCAATAGGGAATGTGGAGATGACGTCACGCCGTGTTGCATTATGGGTCCGCCGCCATATTTACAGGATCGCGCCCAATACCGCTGTATTTAAATGCATGTGTTGGAGGCTGTGTTTGGATTTTCTGTCGAGATTTTAATAAACGTCGATATGGTTGTTCAGTTCAACTGCCATAGCAGGTCACACGTTCGTTCAGGGAGGAAACTGAACAACGGAGTATGTTTTTCACCTTTCTTTCTTGGAAAAACAACAAGGGAAGCAGGTCGAGGAGCTGACGAGAAGACGCCGGATCGCCGCACTCATGAGGAAAAACTTTACTTACTGTCCTCCACTGCATACTACGTTTGTTTAAAGTTGTACAAAGCAAGAGGTTGTGTATTGTATATTCCTCGATGACTAACATTTAGGAGGATAGTTGATGAATGATGTTGAATTTGCGGTTAATGTTAGCAGCAGATGATAAAGCCAGGACACATTGCATGAATCAAATTCTATTTATTTTCAATTAACAATTTGCTTTAAAATTTTGTACATCTTTTTACATGCCTTTTTTAAAATGTCTGTGAATCATGATTTCATATATCTGCTTAATAAATACATTAAGTGACTTCTCTGTTTCTGTACTGATTGCAACCACAAAGACCCTTTAAGTACACATAACAATGGGCAAATATACATCAAACTTTTAAAATAAACGACCAAATACTCTCATTTTTAGACGTGTCAGCATTAAATGTTGACAATAAGGCACAGTTGTATTTAACAAGTTACCACATCTTGTGGCATTATAAAGTAATGTACAATTTTGCACAACCTATGAAAACTTAACATATGCTGAAAATAGCAAGCTAACATTAACTACGAGAGCTGCTTTTCAGGTAAAATAGCTTGAACTTTATGTAATCAACTTAGCATAGGCTTCGAACACCAAAACTAAATCAGATGTTTCAACGTTTTTTATTGCGGATAGTTTGTCCAAATAGTTTTTTGACAGTGGCATTTAGTTTATCCCAGTAGGGCCCCTTCTCCTTTTCTTTAAACATCTCCACTTCTTCCATTCTTCTTCAATTTTACCTCGTTTTAGCCAAACACCCACTATTATACCGAAGGTAAGCAGAGATCGTGCCTGTAAAGATGGTGGCCACGTCCCATAATGCAACACGGCGTGACGTACCTCCGCATTCCCTATTGAGATTGCTAATGTGACGTCACCAGTGACGTATTACCAGTGGTGAACGCAAAGCATTTTGGGGATCCGCGGCACAAACAGAAGGCGCCAGTATTGATTGCATGGAGGGAAGAACGCAGTGTACAAGATTCCGTCTACCTGCTGTGTTGTAAACTGCAGAAGTCGTTCTCACGATAGAAGTGGCATAAAGCTTCATAACGGAAAATCCTTTTATCGTTTTCCAGCGTGGAAAAATAATAACTACAAGCCATGTTTCAGAGGTGACAAAAAGGCGACGAATGCCTGGCATGGATAGCAGCAGAGTTTAGAGTGTGACAAAAGCACAATGTTGTGTTTTATTGCGAGTGTACACAAATATAATTAAACACTTTGCAGTTCTGTTTGAATGATGTCCTGTTATGAACAAAATGACGGAGTATGTTCTTATGTTTCCACCAGTCGATCGCGTCTCTCTCTCAAATACCTCAAATATATAATCTTTGGAAGCCGAAATCTAAAATAAAATCAGACTAATATCACAGATCTAAAGTGTAACCATATAGGCTACGTTTGAATGTTTAGTGGTTCTGTCCTCCGTCCGTCGTCACTCATAAGCCGGTCTCTCTCTCTCTCTCTCTCTCTCATCTCTCTCTCTCTCTCTCTCTCTCTCTCTCCTCTCTCTCTCTCTCTCTCTCTCTCGCTCGCGCCCGCACCCTCTCGCGGACACACACACACACACACACTCCAGGATTGCAATCTTGACATGAATTCTGACTGCATGCAGATAGATGACAGAGAGCGCGAGGAGTGTGGTGCTTAAACTTGCGACTTGAAGTTACTGAAAACTTCGCGTGTGTAGATTTGTCATACGTTTGTGCATTTTATTTATTTTTTTGTAATTGAGAATATTGTCGAGTCTGATTTATATATATCTCATATCATGTAGTTGTATATGGGTGCTGGAAGTTGGGCAACAGGTTGACGTCTCCTGACCATTCACTCATAAGGATCCAGTCCCTTGATTTCCTTTATTTTCTCCTCATATCTCGTCTTTGCATTAGGATTTAGTTTTAGGCGGTATGGTCCGACAATGTTATCTTTAGCCCGCTGCATTTTGTAGGATTATAATATGTTTTTCACACTACTGTTTTATTTTTTTCATGCCAGAAAGCAAGCCTGCTATGCCAGCCCATCTAAACTCTGTGTAAACTGGCCAAACATACCCATAATTCTTTGCGTTCTGATGACGTTGCCGCCCAGTTGGTCACATGTCTTAGCGATCTCTATTCTCAAACCGTGTATAGTTTGCCGAGGGTGCTGTGCGGGTCGGGCAAGCCAAAAATAAAAACATTAGCCTACTGTACATTCAAATTAATCGAGGATGGATGACAGATAAATCATTATAATGTGTTGATTTTAATAAAGACACGGAACTCTCATCATGGTAAAACGCAATGATCGTCACTCTTTTACTTTCAATTTAAATTATTTAATTTGATTGGTAACAGCCTATACTGTCTTATTATTCTGATTTAATGTATTGATCAAATTAAGGAATATTTTAAAAGAAAGATGGAGCATAGGCTACATAAAATTAGAGGGAAAAATGCCCTATTATAAAGGTAAAAAAAAAATTCTGATAAGAGTGTTTGCCAACAGTGATGTAATTAAACATTGACAATTTAACTTTGAAGGGAGTAAAAAGCCTATGTTTAGGATATTAAGGAAATGTAATTTTGGCCAAAGAAGAACTTTTAATTTAAATAAATGTTCATTTTAAATCAGCCTACTTCAGTGTGATATTTTACCATATCATGCTTAACATTGAGAATTTGAAAATTGTAATGTGATGATGATCAGATGCAGATCTAAATCAAAGAATATCATATGTTTGGGCGGTTGGATTAACGACGGATTCGGGTGACTCAAAGTGCACCAGATTAATGAATTTATCTTTAAAATGTACAAAATTTTCTTCCTGGGGGGGCATGCCCCCAGACCCCCCTATAGGTAACGATCTACACCCAAATATTATCTACATCTGTATTAATAAACGTTGAACTCTAAATAATGAAGTGCAGTAGCCTATTTAGCAATTTTTTTTTAACACATACGCCTGCTCGTGCTACCTTTTTTTTTTTTTTTTTTTTTTAAAGAGACCCCCACAAAGATGAAATCATAATTCGAACCCTGGGAGAGTCCCCACAAAGATAGCGAACCAGACTGTGTGTGTGTGTGTGTGTGTGTGTGTGTGTGTGTGGTAGATGAATATTTTTGAATGTCTTTAATGTTTTAGCAACACGCTATTATGTATTTAAAAAATGTGTATTAGTAAGTAAAATGTGGGCTTTTGAAGTCATGACGACACCTGTCCTGTCCAGAGTGCGCGCGCGTGTTTGACTGGAGTGTCTCGTGAGCTCCTCCTCCGTCAGCGCGAGGAAGCAACACTAGATCACCGCCTCTCTCTCTCTCTCTCTCTCTCTCTCTCTCTCTCATCTCTCCATCTCTCTCCTCCTCTCTCTCTCTCTCTCTCTTCTCTCTCTCTCCTCTCTCTCTCTCTCACACACACACACACCACTCACACACTCTCCAGTGACTACAACCACAACACGCTGCACAATTCGACCCGGGCAACGCGTTCAGGTTTTATCCTAGTTACCCAAAATACAGCAAGATAAACAACACAGCACTCAGCAAAGCTATTTGATTAGAGCCAACAGTCCAGATGCTCTAGTGCAGGCCTGTTCATTACAATGGACAAAATAAATATTTTGATCAGAGCCAAATATATATAGCCAACTATTCATCTATAGATAGCAGGTGAATTATATATTTAACCTCTTTACTGTCAGTCCCATTTTTGGGGCATAGACCTTCAAAATGACTCATTTCCCAACTTAAATTAATTTCCCGACATTCACTGAAAGCAGTGGGTCTATTCTGATTGGTCAACTCACAACAAATTGAACCATCTGACCAAATAGAGCAGAGTAGATCAATCACAACAGACTGAGCCATCTGACCAATCAGAGCAGAGTAGACCAATCACAGCAAGCCTGGGCGCATCTGACCAATCAGGAGCAGAGTAATACCAATCACAACAGACTGGGCCACATCTGAACCAAATCATAGCAGAAGTAGACACAATCACACAACTAGGCCACCTGGACCAATCAGAGCAGTGTAGACCAACTCATAACAGACTGGGCCATCTGACCAATCAGCAGCAGAGTAGACCAATCATAACAGACTGGCCCTCTGACCAATCAAGCAGTGTAGACCAATCACACAGACTGGAGCGCATCTGACCAATCAGAGCAGATAGAACTATCACAACAACCTGGCCATCTGACCAATCAGAGCAGATAGACCAATCACAACACAGACCTAGGGCCACCTGACCAATCAGAGTAACAGTGTAGACCATCACAACAGACTGGCCATCTGACACAATCTGAGCACAGTTGTAGACCATCATAACAGAATGGGCCATCTGACCAATCAAGCAGTGTAGCACCAATCACAACAACTGGGCCCCACCGACCATCAGAGTCAGTGTAGACCAATCACAAACAGACTGGGTTCATCTGACCAATCAGAAGCAGAATATCATCTTAGCCAAACACCCACTATTATACCGAAGGTAAGCAGAGATCGTGCCTGTAAAGATGGTGGCCACGTCCCATAATGCAACACGGCGTGACGTACCTCCGCATTCCCTATTGAGATTGCTAATGTGACGTCACCAGTGACGTATTACCAGTGGTGAACGCAAAGCATTTTGGGGATCCGCGGCACAAACAGAAGGCGCCAGTATTGATTGCATGGAGGGAAGAACGCAGTGTACAAGATTCCGTCTACCTGCTGTGTTGTAAACTGCAGAAGTCGTTCTCACGATAGAAGTGGCATAAAGCTTCATAACGGAAAATCCTTTTATCGTTTTCCAGCGTGGAAAAATAATAACTACAAGCCATGTTTCAGAGGTGACAAAAAGGCGACGAATGCCTGGCATGGATAGCAGCAGAGTTTAGAGTGTGACAAAAGCACAATGTTGTGTTTTATTGCGAGTGTACACAAATATAATTAAACACTTTGCAGTTCTGTTTGAATGATGTCCTGTTATGAACAAAATGACGGAGTATGTTCTTATGTTTCCACCAGTCGATCGCGTCTCTCTCTCAAATACCTCAAATATATAATCTTTGGAAGCCGAAATCTAAAATAAAATCAGACTAATATCACAGATCTAAAGTGTAACCATATAGGCTACGTTTGAATGTTTAGTGGTTCTGTCCTCCGTCCGTCGTCACTCATAAGCCGGTCTCTCTCTCTCTCTCTCTCTTCTCTCTCTCTCTCTCTCTCTCTCTCTCTCTCTCTCTCTCTCTCTCTCTCTCTCTCTCTCCGCTCGCGCCCGCACCCTCTCGCGGACACACACACACACACACTCCAGGATTGCAATCTTGACATGAATTCTGACTGCATGCAGATAGATGACAGAGAGCGCGAGGAGTGTGGTGCTTAAACTTGCGACTTGAAGTTACTGAAAACTTCGCGTGTGTAGATTTGTCATACGTTTGTGCATTTTATTTATTTTTTTGTAATTGAGAATATTGTCGAGTCTGATTTATATATATCTCATATCATGTAGTTGTATATGGGTGCTGGAAGTTGGGCAACAGGTTGACGTCTCCTGACCATTCACTCATAAGGATCCAGTCCCTTGATTTCCTTTATTTTCTCCTCATATCTCGTCTTTGCATTAGGATTTAGTTTTAGGCGGTATGGTCCGACAATGTTATCTTTAGCCCGCTGCATTTTGTAGGATTATAATATGTTTTTCACACTACTGTTTTATTTTTTTCATGCCAGAAAGCAAGCCTGCTATGCCAGCCCATCTAAACTCTGTGTAAACTGGCCAAACATACCCATAATTCTTTGCGTTCTGATGACGTTGCCGCCCAGTTGGTCACATGTCTTAGCGATCTCTATTCTCAAACCGTGTATAGTTTGCCGAGGGTGCTGTGCGGGTCGGGCAAGCCAAAAATAAAAACATTAGCCTACTGTACATTCAAATTAATCGAGGATGGATGACAGATAAATCATTATAATGTGTTGATTTTAATAAAGACACGGAACTCTCATCATGGTAAAACGCAATGATCGTCACTCTTTTACTTTCAATTTAAATTATTTAATTTGATTGGTAACAGCCTATACTGTCTTATTATTCTGATTTAATGTATTGATCAAATTAAGGAATATTTTAAAAGAAAGATGGAGCATAGGCTACATAAAATTAGAGGGAAAAATGCCCTATTATAAAGGTAAAAAAAAAATTCTGATAAGAGTGTTTGCCAACAGTGATGTAATTAAACATTGACAATTTAACTTTGAAGGGAGTAAAAAGCCTATGTTTAGGATATTAAGGAAATGTAATTTTGGCCAAAGAAGAACTTTTAATTTAAATAAATGTTCATTTTAAATCAGCCTACTTCAGTGTGATATTTTACCATATCATGCTTAACATTGAGAATTTGAAAATTGTAATGTGATGATGATCAGATGCAGATCTAAATCAAAGAATATCATATGTTTGGGCGGTTGGATTAACGACGGATTCGGGTGACTCAAAGTGCACCAGATTAATGAATTTATCTTTAAAATGTACAAAATTTTCTTCCTGGGGGGGCATGCCCCCAGACCCCCCTATAGGTAACGATCTACACCCAAATATTATCTACATCTGTATTAATAAACGTTGAACTCTAAATAATGAAGTGCAGTAGCCTATTTAGCAATTTTTTTTAACACATACGCCTGCTCGTGCTACCTTTTTTTTTTTTTTTTTTTTTTTAAAGAGACCCCCACAAAGATGAAATCATAATTCGAACCCTGGGAGAGTCCCCACAAAGATAGCGAACCAGACTGTGTGTGTGTGTGTGTGTGTGTGTGTGTGTGTGTGGTAGATGAATATTTTTGAATGTCTTTAATGTTTTAGCAACACGCTATTATGTATTTAAAAAATGTGTATTAGTAAGTAAAATGTGGGCTTTTGAAGTCATGACGACACCTGTCCTGTCCAGAGTGCGCGCGCGTGTTTGACTGGAGTGTCTCGTGAGCTCCTCCTCCGTCAGCGCGAGGAAGCAACACTAGATCACCGCCTCTCTCTCTCTCTCTCTCTCTCTCTCTCTCTCTCTCTCTCTCTCTCTCTCTCTCTCTCTCTCTCTCTCTCTCTCTCTCTCTCTCTCTCTCACACACACACACACTCACACACTCTCCAGTGACTACAACCACAACACGCTGCACAATTCGACCCGGGCAACGCGTTCAGGTTTTATCCAGCACAGTTTGATCTTCGTGAACGGGTGAGCAGTGATGTTTTCATTTTTTTATGTCCTGGCTTGAATGCTATATCATAAAGTCAGTGAGTTGGTCAGTTCTTGCGCGAGCACGCGAGCTAACAGTAGGCTAGCGCTAGACATCGAAATAATGAGACATAACGGATTTATTAACGGACGCTCAGTCAATAATACGTAATAATTGAGCTATTTTGTCAATAATAGATATGGAGGAAGGTAACGGAATCATTTTGCCTCTTTCCTCGTTACTGCTTGATGCCTGGATGTGTAAAGACTGATAACTGACACCAGCTAGTCCTGTCATATCTAGACAGTACGTATTTGTTGTAAAATCAGACTATTCGATGAAATTGTGTACATTTGATTGTTCTTCTTCTTTATTGTTTGTTTTGTTTGTTTGGACGTGTTTAGCACTCTGAACTGTTGAGTTTAACTTCTTCCGAGCACTTCCAGGGTCAAAGCAGTTTGGACTTTAGTCTCTTCAGGGTGGGAGACTGTACGATTTTTGTGTTTGTTGATGAAATAACGTTATATTTTATGTTTTAGAAGCAGAGGGTGAAAAAATGGAGAGTCCAAACTCTTATCGTTGTTGCTGAAGTCAGTCGCTGTGCGTCATTCTAGTCTTTTTCAAATGTGTTATACGACTTAAAATACAACTTCAGCCCTGGGATCAGTTGTACATTGGTAATAAATGACTGTATTGGCGTAGATACCCCAGGGCAGATTGTGGGGCATCTCTGCATTTGTTTTATAAAACACAGGCTGCTAACCTAGTTACCCAAAATACTGCAAGAGAAACAACACAGCACCAGCAAAGCTATTTGATTAGAGCCATCAGTCCAGATGCTCTAGTGCAGGCCTGTTCATTAACAAGTGGGACAAAAAATAAATATTTGATCAGAGCCACATTATTTAGCCAACATCTATAGATAGCAGTGGTATTATATATTTAACCTCTTTACTGTCAGTCCCATTTTTGGGGCATAGACCTCAAAATGACATTTCCAACTTAAATTAATTTCCGACATTCACTGTAAGCAGTGGTCTATTCTGATTGGTCAAATCACAACAAATTGAACCATCTGACCAAATAGAGCAGAGTAGATCAATCACAACAGACTGAGCCATCTGACCAATCAGAGCAGAGTAGACCAATCACAGCAGACTGGGCCATCTGACCAATCAGAGCAGAGTAGACCAATCACAACAGACTGGGCCATCTGACCAATCAGAGCAGAGTAGACCAATCACAACAGACTAGGCCACCTGACCAATCAGAGCAGTGTAGACCAATCATAACAGACTGGGCCATCTGACCAATCAGAGCAGAGTAGACCAATCATAACAGACTGGGCCATCTGACCAATCAGAGCAGTGTAGACCAATCACAACAGACTGAGCCATCTGACCAATCAGAGCAGAGTAGACCAATCACAACAGACTGGGCCATCTGACCAATCAGAGCAGAATAGACCAATCACAACAGACTAGGCCACCTGACCAATCAGAGCAGTGTAGACCAATCACAACAGACTGGGCCATCTGACCAATCAGAGCAGTGTAGACCAATCATAACAGACTGGGCCATCTGACCAATCAGAGCAGTGTAGACCAATCACAACAGACTGGGCCACCTGACCAATCAGAGCAGTGTAGACCAATCACAACAGACTGGGTCATCTGACCAATCAGAGCAGAATATCATCTTGGAAAAGAGAGACTGAATCCTTGATCGGTCCTTTTCAGACACTGTGAGAAGAAAAGGGGTAAAGCTGCAATGTATATTATGACAAAAATAAAGTAAAAGTGTTTTTTTTTGTTTTTTTGTTTTCTTGGATGCATGTAAACCCTTTTGTAGGAGACCTCCAAAACAAAATTAGGAACCTTTTTAAGGAACCACTTTAAATTGTGGGGTCCTCTGCAATAATTCATAACATTTAGGTTGATGGACATTCCTAAACATGTTTGATATAGATTACATTCAATGTAAGCCGTGCCAATCAGTCTGGCACACTTTAAACAGTCACCGTCTCATGAAGTAATGCATTATCATTCCAAATCAGTGTGAGCCGTTATTTCAGGTGCCACAAGAGAAGCATTGCCGAAACAGCATACCAGCACACCTTCAAGTGTGTGTTTTAAAGAGCCTAATCATGCCTGTGCCCCCATGGGGATGATTCTCACGAGGACTTGTTTTTCTGCCTTATTTCACTCCTGCAGTGGAGATGATTTACTGCCAGGGCTACAGGAGATGACATCATATGGATGTTTTTAGGGCTGCCCCTGACGAAAGATTTTTTCTAGTCGACTAGGTTAAACTTATAGCCAATTATGTGCATGTTTATGATATTCTTTTTATTATTAAAATAGGCCTATACAGTGGGCTGGGACAATAAATCGAGGCATTGTGTTTCTTAAACCGATTCTGGATCGATTTTGAGATTTTCAGTATGCATCGCTGTTACGTCCCACATAGAGAGCGACACCTGTAAAATAGGTGACGCCCGGAGTTCCGTCTCCTGCTCCAGAAAAGACTCCATAAGGCAACGAAGTAGCAAAAAAAACAAGATTTATTTTTACAGAGGGGTAAAATTTACTTTGCCTCATAAGAGAAGGAAAACAAGAATTCTTGGATTAAAGGGATAGTTCACCCAAAAATGAAAATTAAGTCAGTAATTACTCACCCTCATGTCGTTCCAACCTCGTAAGACCTTCGTTCATCTTCGGAACACAAATTAAGATATTTTTGATTAAATCTGAGAGCTGGATCACTCCTCCATAGGCTTCTAAGGGATTGAAACTTGACAGCCCCGAAAAGTTATTAAAGAAATCGATGAGTCGATGTGCCTACAATGGCTAGATCTTAAGTTTATTGAGCGACGAGAATACTTTTTGAGCGCAAAAAACAAACAAAAATAGCGACTCTATTCAAGTATTCTCTTTGGGCCTGGAGATTTCACGTAGTGTTATTGTGCAACGCTTCTGGTTGAACGTCACACGCATCACACACATGACCAGCGTCGGCCAATATTGAGGCTACGTGTGACGTATAACACAGAAGCGCTGCGCTGTTACACTACGTCAACAGCTTAGGAGAAAGACACGGAAGAGAAGATATGGTTTAATAAAGTCGTTATTTTTGTGTTTTATTGCACGCAAAAAGTATTCTCGTCGTTTTATAAACTTAAGATTGAGCACTGTAGTCACTTCGACTCTTTTAACAATTTCTTTAATGACTTTTTGGGGCTGTCAAGTTTCAATCCTTTAGAAGCCTATGGAGGAGTGATCGACATGAGGGTGAGTAATTACTGACAGACTTTTTATTTTTGGGTGAACTATCCCTTTAAGAGGATATTCAGTCGGCCAAAACAACAGACAAAACGGGGTCTGCTAACTAGTTTCAGGTCTTTCCTGGAATTGAAATAATGAAGTTACATTTCTTAATTCCCTGCTGACCGTTAAACGAGAGAAAAAAGGCATAAAAGAAAAAGGACCTCCGACCTCTGAATTGGTCTAGAAGATGTTGCAGATTAAACTAATACAGTTACCGGCCTATACGGCAAATAATTCAGAGCGCTCACAAGCGACTTACACTGAATAGGAAGCACAACTCGGCCAACTGGCATTAACACATTGAGGTAAAGCTTGTACACGCACACGCTTTATCACACGAGGGAGAACTCGACGAACAAGCCTTCCACGCAGCTGATATGCACGCGTTGAGTCGTATCAGGCCCCGCCCACTAAATCAGCTGCACCTGTTACACTCAAACGAGCGTGAAACGACAGGGAGAGAGAGAGAGAAAACGCATACGCACACACTCTTGCTCTGAACAAGATAAATAAAACACAGTATTTACGTTCTGACACGTAACAATCGCGATTCTTTCTCCAATCGATGTAATGTATTTCACATTACAACAATTTCTCCTTTTAATCGTCTTAATTCATTTTCAAATGTTAAACCATCAAACCTTTATTTTGACGGAAAACCGCTGGGAGCTTCAGTAGGACTTCAGTCGTTTTGCTGAGAATCTTCGGACCTTGTTTTGTTTATTAAAGGAGCCATAGTTTCTCGCACTGTTCGGATGATTTAGAGTTAAATATAAAGAGTTAGAGTTGTTTTCATTAAATATAGCACAGCAGGAAGGGACACCAAACACATTGCTGGACAGATCGCACTTGTTTTCACTTTTGTTCTATTGATTGGGTTACTCTCCTCCCATTGCTATGCCAACAACCTCCCCGGGTGACAGCTGTTGTGTGTTTGCTCTGGTTTCTTCATTTCCATTGGCTGTGCTCCTCACAGACCTCCATCATTCCACGCCTGCTTCTATTTCTGGTGGCGTCCCCCACGGGAGGAGCGGAGCGCTGGATTCCTGGAGAGGTAGACTGGTGCAGCCGAGGCTCCTCACGGGCAGAGCGGTTGTTTATCTGTCGCCACCTATCTGATCACTTCCAGGGGGAAAAAGCAGCTGTCAGATCGCAATCCAGATAGAAGTGGAAGTATTTGATGGAGGTTTTTTTTCATAATCCTAATTGGATTATTAGGTTATGTTTTTTTTCGAGAGAAAACCCCATGATTTCATTGCCTGCCATCAGAATGCTGCTGCACGCTTTGTCTAATGAGCTGCATGTTCAGTCGTTTTAGTCTTTTAATTGACTTCTAAAACTTTATAGAAACATTGTATAGACATACTCAGAGTAACACTCAAGACACTGACGCAGGCCTGGGTTTGATTCTGTAGCAGCGTATCATTTCAGACATGAGTGAGTGTCACTAAGCCCTGTTTCTTTGATCTGGGTTGTCTGATTTTAAGTGCAATGTTTCCTGAACGATGTTCTGACCATCCGATGTTAGTCTATGTTTCTTCAGACCAACCTCGTGTCCATCCAGATTTAGATAATAAAACCCATTTTCTAAGCTCTGATTTTATGTTCTAGTGATGTTAAGCACTCTGTTTGACATGGCGCAAGTTTCTTGCTTCGTAGATTGAACTTACCGTACACTGCGCATTTCTCATCTTTGCAAGAAAGTAGAGACAGTTAAACACTTCTTTTCGAATTTTTTTATACACTGATCTATTTAACAACAAAATCGGACGATAACGTAATAGGTGAGGACCTCTGCCCTTTGGAACCGAGTACATAATCTAATGTTACGTCACGACTTACACCGATAAACAAACTGTATTTAGCCTGCTTGTTAATTACATTAATTCAAAATCATGATTACCATTGAACCTTATAGATGAACTGATTGACACACTTTTCTTCAGGAGCGTTAAATGTAATCAGAATTAACAAAAACTATTAGTTTGACCTATTTTCTTTTAGAGTCTGAGTCAACTGCATATTTTGTACAGTAAAGCTGCTTTGAAACCATCTGTATTGTGAAAAGCGCTATACAAATAAAGGTGACTTGACTAAATGAGAACCCCATCACTGAACTCCTTGCAATAACAATAACATTGTATTGTTTACAGTTGGATTACCTTTATATTGACATGCTACGCCACCCTTCATTTAGCTCCAGTGGACATGCTTTAAACTTTATGTAGAGAGAATGACCAATACTGATCGTCTAATTGTCCAATATTTCTCCTTTTTGACTCAATCATAACAGATAATCATTAGACTTAGGCTAAACTACATGAATAGGCCTAATAGCAATATCTAAATGGCTGAATTTAGGGGTTCTGTCAATGCAATAAATATATGAAATAAGTTACTTTACCTGTAAATACCCAATGGTCCTGTTTGTCAGTAAACACAGTATTAAAGAACTGATTAGGTCAAAGTAAAAATATTTGTAACAAGACAAAACAAATCCAGTCCAAGCAATTATCAGTCTGTACTATTATGGTCAAAATAATTATCCACGTTTTGGTTATTTGTTAATGTGTAACCTATAACTTATAAGAATTAAAGCTGTTTGAAAACACAGGCAAAAATGTATGTATAGAATAAAACTGGTGTTTTTTTTGCAATAAAGGGTTTGGAAAAGAATAGTTTCAAAGTATTTTTTTTAAAGTTGCGGAAAACGTATTTCCTGACACTGATGAAGGGTTTTATTGAAAAAAAAAAAGGGGAAGGGGGTTTTTTTTTTTCGTTTGGGGGGGCGGGTCGGATTGAACTCGTCTTTGTAAAGTTTTTAAAGCAAAAAAAATTTTGAAATCCTCAACATTATCAAGGGGAATTTTTTTTAAACCAGAAGATGAAAAAAGAAAAAAATTTAAAGGAAATCGTCACATAACATTATAACATCTTTTAAAAAACAAAAAAAATTTGGGGTCTGTTTTGTTAAACTCATGTTGCTGCTTTACTTTGCGGGGAAAGGGGCCCCAGGGGCTGGGGCCCCCTTTACACTTTAGCGAACAAAATTAATGACAAAAAATCAGCACTAGACGGATAAAAAAGAAAGCAACAGCAATATAAATTTCATCAAAAAAAAAAAATTGGGGGTTGTTTCCCATAGGTCTCTTTTAAAATCCCTAAAAACTCCCCAAAATTTAGTAAATGACTGTCAACCCTTTTTTTGGTGAAGATGGAGCTCTTTAAAAGTGGGAAAAAAATTATCCACAATCATCCAGAATTCCTCTTACAAAAAACAGCTGAAAACCTGCTTTTCCCTTCCCCAACATTGGGGGGCAAAGGATTTTAAAACCCAATACAACCTACAACTCATTTCTCAAAAAAGGGTTTTCCACGGGGGTAAAATTTTTTTAAAAATTAAAGCCTTTTTTTTGGATTGGTAACGCAAATTTTTATAACAGCATCTTTTTTTCCAAACCTCCCCCCCCCCCCCCCCCCCCCTTCCCCTCCTCCCTCCTCTCCCCCCCCTTCCCTTTTCCCCCCCCCTTCCCTTTCCCCTTCTCTCTCTTTTCCTCTCCTCCTTTCCTCTCCTTTTCTCTCTCTCTCCTCCCCTCTCTCTCTCTCCCCCTCTCTCCCGCCGCTTTCAACGGGTTGTAATTGGATCTTTTTACTGTTTGAAAGGGGTGGTTTTTTGAGGCCATTACCATCCTGGAAAAAAAAAGAAACCACTCCAAGGGGGAGCTACTGTTATATAGCGGGCCCCAAACCTGGGTTTTTCAGAATGCCTTTCCCTCATTCAACCCGAAAAAATTCCGATAGACCCCCCCAAAAAATAACTAACTCATACAAAAAAATCCCTCTTTTTTTATACACTAAAAATTTTCTGATGTTTGTGTCTGCAAGACACGCCCGCCGTATTTTTTTATTTTTTTTCTTCATTTCTTCTCGGGGGGGTTTTTTGGGGTCAAACATAACTAAAAGTCGCATATGCACCTTTAAAGTGCAGTGGAACTTTTTACTAAAAGAACCCTTTTTTTATTCCGTTAAGGGGTTTTAATCACACATTACAATCCACTGCGATTTTTCATTACCTCTAAGGGCCAATTCATTTTATGTAATTTCCGTCGGGTTTTCCCAAATCCAACGGGTGTACTGAGGGGCCCCCACCCCTCTCCTTTAAAAAATCTATTGTAAAGGCAGGGAGTTTCTCCTAAAGGGCCATGTTTTCGGGTTTTATCTCGGGCAACTTGATCAAATTCCCCAAAACCAACGTTTAGTGCGGGCGGGGGCCTTTTAAAAACCCCCCCCCGAGTCCAACTCGCCCGCTCCCGAGTTTTGCCCTTTTAAAACGGGGGGCCCAGCGAACGTCATTTAGCTCCAGTGGACATGCTTTAAAGGTGCCCTAGAATGTTTTTTTATTAATATTTTATAATGTTTCCTGGGTTGCCCTTATAATGTTAGTATGTTTTTTAGATCAAAAATAGTCATAATTTAGAAATAAAAGGCATTTTTCCTAGCCTGATTTTAGTCTCTGATTTGAACACTCTGTTTGAAGGGGCGTGTCTGCTGTGAGAACCGGCCACTGCTGTGATTGGCTGACATGCTTGCATATGAAATACGACATGTGAAACTCTCTCGAATACTTTCACTACAGCTGTTAAATACGTTTTAACTATTACAGCTATCGAGATTAACGAATCGTGAGATGTTTTTAAAGTATTTAAATCTATTTCCATCACATACACTCAAAAAAATGATTTTAGCTCTTTGTTCAATTTCATTAATTAAAATGAGCATATACAACACAATCCTTCATAGAAATGATTCCAGCTTAATTTCATTAAATGTAATCAATGTAATTTAAAAAAAAAATTGGTTTACCAATTTTTTTTAAATTGAGTCAACATGAATATTTTTCGTTCGTCTTAACCGGATGTCACTCAAAACATGAATTTTGGCCTCTTGTTAAAATAATTAATTAAAATAAGCAAAAGTAACACGATTGTTTAATATTGTCACAACATAATTTAATTGTGTTCAATCAACCTAATTCATTTGTGTGAAAACTACATGAATCATTGTTGTTGACATCTAACTGGGCAGTGGATCTGTAGTTCCCATCATGCTTTGCAAGGGACTGCATTAAAAGGGGTCAATTTAGGGAAAAAGTGTTATTTTATGTGTTTTTCAGTAAATGGAAAGATGTTGTTAGTTAATGTTAGTGTTTAATGTTCAGTTATGTTAGAAACTTAGAGGACTTTCTGTAATGTTTTTGAATTTTGTGGTTACCATTATGCAGAAGAGTGGCGACTGTGTTTAGGCTGTGAGCTCAGTATTACTCTATTAATGCTTTGAACCTCCTGTTCAGGCTGTGGGTACTCAGTACACACTATGTGTACACCTCACCTGCAGTCTGGCAAAAGTAATATTATATTACTATGCAAACATTGGTTTTAATTCAATTGAACACTAGTAGTGTCTATCATTAGAAGTGACCGTAGAGTCAAATTAACTAAAATTATAATGTTGGTGATTGAAGGCAGGACAAAAAATAAAAAAATGTAGTTAACCTGACAAAACTTTATTATCTAGCAGGAATGACTAAATTAATTTAAATTCATACAACAAGATTACAACAAATTATTTCAAACTAATTCGAATTTGTTGGAAAAATGTAATTCAATTTCGTGGAAAACCTTTCCTTAATTTAATTATGTTCGTTCAACAGATTATTTTTTTGAGTGTAAAATGTTGCTGTGATGAGCATTGAGCAAGCAGATGACAGTTTGTTGATCGCGAGACAACGCAGTTTCTCTCTCTCATGCTTTCACCAATGCAAACGATGACATACAGTAAGAGCTTCGTTGTGCAGTGTAACAGCGTCATTGATTTCATAACGAGTTTGGCAAGAGAGATAAACTCGCGCTGTGTGGATTGTTCTTTGACCGCTTTCTGCATAGTTTATTCACTGAGAATTAGCCTAACGTTAGTTATGTATGCGTTACTTGGAGTTTGCTATTACTGTACTAGGATCTTGCACTGGATCTAACACAGTGTAAATTATCTTTAATAAAATCACTACTTACCGGTTGCGGGAATATATAGTTGGAATTACCCCCTTCTTCAGTTTGAGACGCTGAGAGAAGCTTGATATTGTCCCAGGTTGGAAAATAAGTCCGTGGTGAAATGGGCAGAGCAAACTAACAACTTCGAATTAAACTGTTGCGGTATCCGAATATATAAACATCATCCATGCCTGTTGACATTTCTTTTCTGTGGGAAGGGTATGAAAAGTCCTCACATCCCCTGCACAGCCTGGAACATAGCATTTATTTCCATGATCTGACATTTTCTCTCTGATCCTCGCTTGTTATGATGGTTCGGCTGTGCAGTGCTTGTCATTGAGGGCTGGGATATGCAAATCTTTGGAGGCGTGATCCCCGACTGTTGCGTCACAGTCGGTATTATGTGGAGATTCGCCTGTTTTTCAGGGTGTTTTTTAAAAACGAGATTTAAATAAGGAGAAAACAATGGTGTTTGAAACTCACTGTATGTCATGTCCATGTACTGAACTCTTGTTATTTAACTATGCCAACATAAATTCAATTTCACATTCTAGGCCACCTTTAAACTTTATGTAGAGAGAATGACCAATACTGATCGTCTAATTGTCCAATATTTCTCCTTTTTGACTCAATAATAACAGATAATCATTAGACTTAGGCTAAACTACATGAATAGGCCTAATAGCAATATCTAAATGGCTGAATTTTGCGGTTCTGTCAATGCAATAAATACATGAAATAAGTTACTTTACCTGTAAATACCCAATGGTCCTGTTTGTCAGTAAACACAGTATTAAAAAACTGATTAGGTCAAAGTAAAAATATTTGTAACAAAACAAATCCAGTCCAAGCAATTATCCGTCTGTCTGTACTTTTATGGTCAAAATAATTATCCACGTTAACTTTTGGTTATTTGTTAATGTGTAACCTATAACTTATAAGAATTAAAGGGTTAGTTCACCCAAAAATGAAAATTCTATCATAGTTTACTTACCCTCAAGTTGTTCCAAACCTCTATGTGTTTATTTGTTCTGCTGAACACAAAGGAAGATATCTGGAAGAAAACAGATTTCATTCCCCATTGACTTCCATAGTATGTATTTTTTCCTACTATGGTAGTCAATGGGGAATGAGATCTGTTTTCTTCCAAATATCTTCCTTTGTGTTCAGCAGAACAAATAAACACATAGAGGTTTGGAACAACTTGAGGGTAAGTAAACTATGATAGAATTTTCATTTTTGGGTGAACTAACCCTTTAAAGCTGTTTGAATACACAGGCAAAAATATATGTATAGAATAAAACTGGTATTTTTTTGTAATGAAGGCTTGGTAAGAATTAGTTTCAAAGTGATTGGGTTTTTAAAGTAGCAAGGAAACGGTATTGTCACTGACATCTGAGTGAAATGGTTTATTGAAAAAGAAAAAATGGGAATGGGTTTTGTATCCGGGGTTATCTGATTGGATGGAGGCAGGTCTGGATATGAACTTGCAGTCGTTTGTAAGGGACTGTTTAAGCAGACTAAATGTTTGGAGAAGTCCTGCATACATTATCAGAGAGGAATTTGTTTTACCAGAAGATTGAGAAAAAGATGAAATGTATACATGGATGAATCGTTCACAATAACATTATTAACATGCATTTAGAAAACAGAATAATTGTCTGCTTTTGTTAAACTCATGATTGCTGCTTTAGCTTTGCTGGAATGGGACACATCAGGACTGGGTCCCTTGACACTTTAGCTGTAACTACAGTTAATGACAAAATTAGCCAGGCACTAGGAGACGGAGTATAAAAAATGGAAAGCAAAAGCAAATATTAAAATTGCATCATAAAAAAAAACACGTGGGAGTTTGTTTCCCATATGGTCTCTTTAAATATGCCCTATAACTAGTCTCCCATTCAGTAAATGTGACTGTCAACCCCTTTTTTGAGTGGAAGAGTGGAGCTCTTATATAAGTGGATATGAGAAGATATTATCCACAGATCATCCAGAATTCTCTCTTATCTGAAACATGACAGCTGAACCGTTGTCTTGCCTTCCGAGATCCATTGGGAGGCAATGGAGTTGTTAACCAGATTACAACTCTACAGAGCTCACTTCTCAAGAAAAGGCTTCTGCCACGGCTGTAATATTTTCATAATCTTAAGAGGCCATTTTGTTTGTGATTGGTAACTGCTAAATTCTATATAACATGCAGTCCCTTTGTCCTACCTTGCCCCCCCCCCCCCCCCTCTCTCTCTCTCTGTGTGTGTGCGTGCCTGTCTTTCAACGTGATTGTAATTGTAGATTCTTCTGTACTGTTTTGAAAGGGCTGGTTTTCTGAGGTCCAGTTACCTGATCCTGGAAATAAAGAAAGTAGACACTCACTGTCCAAGGGAGAGCTACTGTTATATTATGCTGCCCATACCTAGGTTTAACAGAAGTGTCCTTTCCTCTTCATTCATACCCTGTAAACATTGATTTCCCATACCAGAGAAAAGTATAGATGTATCAGGGTTTTTTTGTCCATACGGTTGTAGCAAATTAGCTCTAAAGAAATATTAAAAATCAATATTATCTTTTTATAATTGATTATGAATATTTGGATCAGTTATAAACTTAAATGTAGTAAAATTAATATTACAATCAATTAACCTGTTTGTGCTGTGAACACTCAGTGTTAATTGTTTTTTAATTCTAAGAAATGTACATTTCCGGAGTATGGTACCGTATATAATAAATAATGAGACTAAGTTTGATACTTGCATGTCTCGCCCAATTGAATTAAACTGTCCTGATGCAATTTGTTGAGGCTCCAGTTGATCTTTGCTGATGTGGTCTTGATGAGAGAGAACCAGTGGGAGTCAGAGGATCTTTGGGGAATGGAAAGACCAGGCTGCAGCCTTAGAAAACTTCTAGTTCAGCATCATCTTCACATCAGGATTTCAGAAAGGGAATAAGAGGCGTGATCAGTGATTTTTAAAGCGTGAAGATGTCACACCCTTTCGAGGGTTGTGAGCCAATACGTTGTTCCCTTTCTTTACAACCTTTTTTTTCAAGCAGGCCTTTGAACATGCAGTTTGATTGGGTGTTTAACAAAAGAATATTCAAGATTCTTATAATATTCACAAAGTTACCTTAAAGGGATAGTTCACCCAAAAATGAAAATGAAGTCATTAATTACTCACCCTCATGCTGTACCAACCCCGTAAGACCTTCGTTCATCTTCGGAACACAAATGAAGATATTTTTGATGAAATCTGAGAGCTGGATCACTCCTCCATAGGCTTCCTAAGGGATTGAAACTTGACGGCCCAGAAAGTCATTGAAGAAAATGTTTAAATATTCCATGTGCCTACAGTGGCTCAACTATAAGTTTATCAAGCATGGGGGTGAGTAATTAATGACTTAATTTTCTTTTTTGGGTGAACTAACCCTTTAATGTAAATGGGGGATGAAGATTGTAGTTTATAGAGACTAAACTGCTACACATATGATTTTGGTTAACCATAGTATGCAATTCTGAAACATTAATCCAAAAGAGTTTAAAAAAGAGAATGAATACATAGGCCAAACCAAATAAAAGGAAAATCATGAGATGGGAAAATTAGATACATGTTTATGCGTTTCTCAAGTGGTTATATATAGAATATATTGGATTAAAATGGTTTATATCTCTTTCTCAGCAAGAATTAACTCTCTGCATATTCCTCTTGGGGTCGTAAAAGTCGTATCAGTCTTAATGTGTCCTGTAACAGGATACTGGGTTCTGCCAGTGTGTTAGTGTAGCAATGTTTAAGATTTGGGGAAGAAGGAGGCGGGAACCGGTGAACATTCAAAAACTTTTAATAATTAAACAAATACAAAAACAAAAGAATAAGCCAGCAGCCCCTCACGGACGACTGCTGGCACATAATAAAACAGAACATAAAATCAGGCCTGTTCCTCTCTCGATCTTCAGCGTCGTCGCTCCTCCGTGAGAGATCCGGGACCGGTGGTGACGTTCATTAACACTCACGGCACCGGCCTCGCGCTGTTCTCTCACGTCCCTCGGCCTCGTCCTGCTCGCCACAGTTAGCTTCATTTGGGATAGTTAGTTTTGGGGGATGTTTCATAGACTTTTGTTGGGAGAGTGAGTTTGCTGGATCATTCATTAAAGGGGGGGTGAAATGCTATTTCATGAATAGTGATTTTTTTACACTATTAAAGAGTTGGATCCCCATGCTAAACATGGACAAAGTTTCAAAAATTAAGTTGTACGTTTGATTGAGTATTTCTGTTCTCAAAATACGCCTTCCGGTTTGTCACAAGGTTCGGAAAGTTTTTTTCGAGTACGGGCCTGTGTGACGTCAGCTAGGCCGGAATTTCCTTATACGGGTCCTAAGGGCAATTCTCCCAGAAGTGCGCGCGCGCAGCTGTAGCTTAGAGCGAGAGAAGTAACGTTATGCCTATCAGAGCGCTGTGCTCGGCTTTATGGAAGTCATCGGCTGTGATTGTTTTATAAACAAGGCCCAGTTCGACGCCGGATTTGCAGATCGTCTAATGCTTAAGCAAGGCTCGAAATTGCGACCATTTTGGTCGCATATGCTCCTGAAATTTAATCTGTGCGACCTAAAAATATATTTGGGAGCATTTGTGCGAGTGCAAATAATGGTTGTGGTGCGACCTGTTTTTCATTCCTCTAAAAAAAACGTTTGCAAATTACTTCACAGTGTGTACCTTGTGTGCTGATACGCGATGGCCGGACCATCATTCTATCCAACGTTATATAACCAATCCAGGGTTTTTCCTGCATTAATTTTTTTTGGCGGCCGCCAAAGCCTTTTTTGATCGATGAGTGATGTAGAATAGAATGACTGCTGCGCTTGACAGGGCGCATCTCCCCGGCCACGTGCGCGCACTCTCACGTCTTCAAACAACACGAGCGCTGTCTTCTCTCCCTTGCGCATTAATCATAACCATTTGGCACGATAGAAAAAGGGCGGAAGACCAAAGTTTCACGTGGAGTATTCAGAGATTTTTTTTCTCCTGAATTACTGCGTAGTGTGAATTGTGCTAAAAAATAAACTGCCGGGATAATCACACAACCTGTGCCGTAGGCTACACGTCCACTAATGACACGTCCGATTCGCAAACTAATGACTCATTTGAACCCATTCACTTTAATGAATGGTTAAAACAACTGATCTGTCCAACACTGAACTCACGAGACGTCTGAATCTGTGTACAACAAATCGGTAACACTTTACAATTTAATGTTCCATTTAATAAATTCTAGTTATCTACATTACATGTACTATTATTAAACTGCACTTTGTTAATTTGTTAACCATTGTTAACGTTAATTTCAACATTTAGGCTGCTAATAGCCTACATTATTGAAATAATTGTTTTTTATTTGTTTTTTATTTGTTACCATATGCACTGTGAAGTAACATGAACAAACAATGAACAGCTGTATTTATATTAACTAAGATTAACAAAAATTAATACAGCATATTAATAGCAATAGAGTGCCATTCAAAGTCATAATATCAGGTTCATCAGGTTTGATTATTAAGGCTTTTAATCGGCAGGGCTTTTTTTTTTTTAAAGGCTTTTTAAAGCCCCAGTGAAATGAAATCTGTTAATATATAATTTGTAGTTGTGGTGCTCCTAAATTTTTGCTGGTGCTCCTAACTTTTTGAAGTTGGGAGCACCAGTGCTACCAAGTAAAAAAGTTAATTTCGAGCAGTCCCAACGATAAAGGTTTACGGTCGTGCGTTGGAACTGCAGGCGGTGAGTAAAACTGCTTCAAATGTCTGTGAGTTGTTAACTATCGCCGTGTATTAAGCACAACAAGTAAACGACATGATCACGTACAGTTAATGTAAAACTACACTTCCCACATGTACACCTTTAAAAAAAAATACGACGACATAAAGTGAAAATTAGTCATTTACAAAAACCGCTAAGCAAATATAAGTTATACAGTTCCAGTACAAACCGCTTAGAGACGTCCTGCTGTAGTCGTTGCTGCTGCTCGTCTTCAATTTCAGCCTCGGGATCTGATTCGGGATCAAAAATGTATGGCTGAATTTGATTGTTAGCAATGTTTTGTTATGGGATATCACAGCTTCCAGAAGCTCTCAACGTAAGCTTCGCACGCTCGTGATTATTTAGCTCCGCCCACACGGTACGCCTCCACCCACTCGTTTTTTTTCCGGAAAGACTCGGTACAGCCTATCTTTCTTTTATAAATATAATAAAACTAAAGACTTTTTGGATATATATGAATGATGCAATACTATAGGTACTCAAGATTAACATGAGATTGACTGAAACTGAGTGCCCCCCCCCCCCCCCTCTGATTAGTACAGATGCTACACAGTGAAAGACAATTGTAAACAAAACTCTTTAATGACTAACTTTCTTCAAAATATATTTTTATATTCTACAGAAGAAAGTCATACAGGTTTGGAACAATATGAGGGTGAGTAGGCTAAATAATCTTCTTTTTTGATCCAAGATTTAGTGGAAGATTTAGTCATTGTAGCATTCCTGGCACTTGTGAACATGACAAGAGTGCTGAAAGCTAATCACAGCTAAAGTGGTTTCACACTGTCAGCTCTGTTTACACCGAGGTGCCTGCAGAATGAGTAATGCTGAATCCACCCAATAGCCAGGGATGTCACCGCCTATCTTTATCATTGATATACATTCTTTGCTAATAGCTTAGGCTTTTTGTCATTTTAAAGCTTGACAGCCTTTGTCTTCATTTACTTTGTTATATTGAAAGGAGCAGCCAGGATAATCTTAAAATATTGGTGTGAATTGGATGCGGAGAGCAGAGTTTGACTGTCAATGAATGGACATGCACTGAACTACTTCTGCTGAACACAAAGAAAGATATTTTGAAGAATGTCTGTAACCAAACAATTGATGGATCCCATTGACTTCCATAGTTTGGTGAGAAAAATACTATGGAAGTCAATGGGATCCATCAACTGTCTGGTTACCCATATTCTTCACAATATCACAAAATAGAAACTCATTAAGGGAGAGTAAATGATGACAGAATTTTCATTATTGGGTGAACTATCCCTTTAAAGAGCCTAGACCAATCAATGTATGAGAGATAAAAATAGAAATGTGGAGAGTGGTCGATATTTTGTCTGCAATAAAACTTGATTGTTGGCTTTGGCAAAGCCGTAATCTTTCTTAGAGAACCATTTGTTGAGAGGGTCTGTTAATCAAAGGTTGCGGGCTAACCTCAATCTGTGGTCTCGCCACTAATGCTGTACAGTCTCACACTCTGAGTAATAATTCAGAAGCTCAAGAAATCATGGGTAATAATTAGCTTCACTGCAGTGTCTCTTTTGTCTCTGATCTCAAGCAGTAACGCAACAGCATTCCCAGCATCGTTTCTGTTGATCTATTGTAATAAGTGCCCTAAATCGACCCAAGTGGCCCAGTTTATGCAGGTGTCAGGAGACAGCCTTCAAAGGTTTGGTAGGTCCACAGGGCATCACATCTGCTTGTTCTCGGTCCATGTTGTCTCTGGTTAGAGGGGCAGGCCATCTCACAGCAGCTGCTCCATTCTGCCACTGGCAGGAAGCCACTAATGAGATCGCTAACAGAATGACGCCAGAGACCTTAATGAACAACAACATGCACATGAGACAAATAAAGGGGCAGTTGGAGAGGAACTGTACTTCAGTTCGGAGTAGAGCACAATGAGACTGCTGTCTTAAAACATGACTTTGTTTTCCCCAATGTTTATTTTCCTCGCAGTCTTAACTGAATGCCAGTACATGAGGAAACTCTTGACAGGCGGTGATGCTTTATGAAATATTGAGTAGATGGGAGTAAATGTTGACACATTTTCAGTATTTTTGCAGTCATCATTTAAGGCCAGAATGAGTTTAGGACTTTGCTGGTTAATTGCTGCCACATAGTCTGCTTGTCCCAGTTCTGTGGAGTCAGTGTACTGTCTCTGTGTGTGTCCAAGGCAGTGTGGATGCTGGGACGTCTCTGATTACTTGGCTGACACTCCTTTTGCCTGGTTTGCCACTGTAATAAAAGAGTTTATGCCAGTGCGCTCATTGGAAGCAGAGTCCTTGTGCATACTCTGTTGTTTTGTTTCTTTCTGAAGATGCTGTTTCCTCCTTTATGTTTAAAAAACTTTTTTTCTTTGCGGAACAAACTATGGCTCTGTCTTGAGGTTTGGCAATACAACCAGCTGCAACACACTCTTTATACTGCAGTTTATGGCGTTCCTGTAAATGGGGAAGAGATTTGAAGTGCTTCAAGTTTTGGATGCAAAGCATATTTTAGTCGGAATTATTGTGTTCCTGTTGCATCTGTTTGCATTGACGCTCCTTCACTGAAGTCTTAAGTTTAATGCTTGCTGTCAGAATGAGCCTTTATGCAAAAATTACAACAAGGATGCAACCATAAGATGCAAGTTATGAAGAAAACAAGTCTCAAATGCATTAAATGGCACATGCATCTGACAGGAGGGCAAACTGCTTAAAACTGTAAGCTTATGTGTTAGTTTGTCAGAATGGTTGGAGAATTGTGATCTCTATTTGAAACAAAAATAAAATCGTCATTCTCAATTTGTCCAGAATCGTGCAGCGCTACTTGGAGATTTTTCTTCTTTCTTTCTGGGAGTTTGTTTCCTGTCCCATTCAACAGATTTCCTTCAATGCTATAAGTGGCATAATGTATTTAAAAATAATCCTCTTTAAAGCAATAGAGCTCTATGTTGTGGTCCTGATCACCCTTTCAGGGTATGATTATTATGACACACTCTACATTTATACCTTGTGTTGTTTCATATTGAGGTTGAACTTGTAATTGTATTGATGTGGGCTGATTTTCAGCAGTGAGACAAATCTAGTTGTCATGACTTTCATGATGTTAAAATCTCCAGAATATATCCTAAATTATTTCATGGGTACAAAAACGTTTGAGGGCAAAAATAGCTACATACAGGGGTGTGACGAGATCTCGTGCCATGAGTGCAGTGCAGTAGGAATCACAGTGCACTGATAGCGAAGGATTTGTTGCGCAACAGAGCCTAAACGGTGAATAATAGTCTTATCTTATCTGAGTACACGATAAAGTACACGATTTTAAAAACAAAATAAAGTTAAAACTTGTTTTGAACAATTTCTTTGTCATCTGCAGATTGATTTTAAGTAGGGAGAGAAAAAAAATCGATTTAAATCGTAAATCGGATTTTTTGTGAAAAAATCGGGATTTTTTTTTTAGGCCATATCGCCCAGCCCTAGCTTGTATTGTTGTCTTTCAATGCTTATTCATAAAATAGAACTGAAATGACATTCGTTTGAAGATTATTAGTTAAAACGTTTCAAAATGCACAGTCTGCAGACTATTTTTTCAGTCATTAAAATTTGTCATTGAGGATTTCAATAAAATATTGTGCAAAAATCTTATCTTGTCTCATTCTTGTGAACCCAATCTTGTCCTGTGAGAAGTGTTTCGTCACACCCCTACTACATACTAAAATGTCCTTTGTGGAGAATGAAATCCCAGAATGCACTATGACAAGCTAAGGGCAAGAATCCAAGATGGCAGACAATGCAAGAAAAATGTCGTATGCAAATATCATTCATTACAGAAAAGCATTGATTACAAAGTTTAAAATAATGAAAAATTTACTATTTAACCCAGAATTTGTGTCATGTATATTTATGCAGGGCTCGAATTTCGGCGCGGGATTGCGGGTATTGCGCATAATTCTAATAATTCCCGCAGGTCTCCCATTTATAATGTGGGAAATTCCCGCAATCGTAATCCACACAGATAATAAAATCAAATCATTCTTTTAACAACTATCTGCCAGACGCAATTTCACAAACAGCGCGAGTGTTCATCGGTGCCGCGTCTTCTATCTCTTCTCTCAAAATGTGTTGTGCAAGGCAAGCATCAAGCGCTGTGGCGATAACACTCGCGTTTAGGAGTCGGGACCAGACTGTAAGGTCGGGACATGACGGAATATTCACTTGCACAATCGGACCAGCAGTGCATCGTGACTGAAGTCGTTTTAAGTCTTCCCAGTTTAAACATTCAAGCAATTTTAAACTAATCAGTGCTCGCGTGCTCTCTGAGAGATTATTTTCTATGCGCACATTCACAATCCGCCTCAAAAACATTTTTTTTTTTTTTGATTATATTGCTTTAACACGCAAAATTGTCAATTTCGGTCTTTGTGAGTAGGCTATACTCAAAACATAGTCGGTTTTGTCTTAGGCCTAAGCATAAAACGGATGCCAGTATAATGAACACAGGATCCGTGCACTAGCTCTTAAAGTGACGGAAGCCATATGTGTCTATCATTAATTTTGTTGTCAAAACAACAAAAGATAGCTTTAAGTTAAAGGAATCAGGATTAATAGCCTATGTATTTAATTTATCCAGCACTAAAACCCATTTTTAACCCAGTGTTATTTTCCATTTGATTACTTTATTCAGTTTCTTTATATGACTAGTGTTAGACCTATTCAAAAACTTTTGTCTTTATTTGTCTTTATTTGTATCTTTATTCTATTGTATTTATTTGTGCTACTTTTTTCAATTTAATTAAACAATTTAAATCAAGCTTCCTTGTGATGTGTAAATTCTTAACAACAATATTACCCCATTGTAAAAATGCAATGAGCGCAAACATTTAGGCAAGATAAATGTAATAACTTTGTTTGGGAAAAATGCCCCCCCTTTCTCCCCCTCAAAAAAAAAATCCCCCCATGAGAATCATCTAAGGGGGATTTCCCCCCCCCCCCCCCCCCCCCATTTTCCAAAACGAAATTCAGGCCCTGATTTATGCTTATATTGTGTTTATTCTTGAGTCACCTGTGTTAAAGGGTTAGTTCACCCAAAAATGAAAATTCTATCATCGTTTACTTACCCTCAAGTTGTTCCAAACCTCTATGTGTTTATTTGTTCTGCTGAACACATTTGGAAGAAAACAGATAAAATACCTACCATGGTAATCAATGGGGAATGAGATCTGTTTTCTTCCAAATATCTTCCTTTGTGTTCAGCAGAACAAATAAACACATAGAGGTTTGGAACAACTTGAGGGTAAGTAAACGATGATAGAATTTTCATTTTTGGGTGAACTAACCCTTTAACACTAATCGTGATTTGATTCTCCTGTGTAGAGCACGTTTTATGCCTGCCTGTGTAGAACATTTATAAATCAAGGTTTTATTTGAGTTTTGGTTCTGGTCTAAGCTTGTAGGCTGTAAGCAGCAAAGCAACTCAGTAGATGTTGTAACTGAGCTGCAGTTTGCTAAAATGAAATAGCGGACTCATATTTCATAACTCACATCTAATGAAACATCATAGGCCTTTACATGTTAAGTCTAGGTCAGCTTTTTTTCTGCACCCAGTAAACAACTAAACGGGCCTCAGTTTTTCTAATGAAGAACGTGTTGACGTGACTCACGGCAAGCCTCCTGATAAATGTGGTGGATGGTGGTCATAATGATAATGTTGGTATGTTTAGAGATACTTTGGCAGAAGGATGGGGTAATTACTGCCATTCTCTCTCCTCTTGATGAATTAGCAGCTGCTTGTGGCTAATAATCAAATGGTGGAGCTGATGGACATGGACTTGAGAAAAAAGGCAGATGTTCAAACCAATTTTCTCTCTTATCCCCAAGATTTCCCCCCCCCCCCCCCCCCCCCCCCTCTTTACTCTTGAGTGAAGTTATTTTTATATTTGAGTATTCCAGCTTTTTCAGTAGAAAGTTATACGGAAAGTCATGCATTTGGAACAACATGAGAGAGTAAATAGTTACTTAATTTAGATTTTTTTTGTGTGTTTGTGTGTGAACTAGGCCTATTCCTTTCCTAATGTGGAGAGAGTGGGTGAAAATGCCTTTCTTTCTGATTAAGCTGGCTTAAATTAAAACAGAGTCAGGTCCATTTAAATTCAAATCTTGCGTAAAATCCCAAAGCATGTTAAACTCCCATCAACTCAAATCCACTGTTGAAGGGTTAGATTTCCGTTTGTCCCATGAGCTGATTAGAGCACAGACAGATTAGTGCGCTGCTGGTTAGTGTGTTTTGTTTGCTTTAGTTTATTTGGATGCATTAATCAGGCTTTGCATTTCTCAGCATCATACTATGTAGAATATGGGTCAACACATTCTTTTATTTCTTTGTTCCATGAGCTGCCGTTTATTACCAAACCAGCTGAATTAATTACCGGATGCATAGGTTCGTTTTGCACTTGCTTTTAAATGGATCTCTTGCGTAAGTTGATTCCATGGCATGTTTTGAAGCTCCTCATTTGGATCTGATTCTGCCCATGAATAACCTCTGCTCACTTGTTGATGTGAAACATTTGTAGTAGAGCTGCACAAATCTGGATAAATTGAGAATCATGAATTTTTTTGTTTTTTTAAATAGAGATGCGATTCGCCCCCACAATTCTGAACAGACAAGAGACAACTAAACAAAATATTGACCCATTATATATAAAAATGACCTATTTTAGTGGCATTCAGTATAGGATTTGACTGTTTGTTCATATATTAAGTAGTCTATTTCAAATGGATCGTATATAGACTGTCTCAAAAAATGCTAAATTTCCAGAAATTTAAATTTCATGAAATTAGTCATTCGCACATTCCTACTTTTATTATCTAGTAGGTAGTGATGTAGTACTCGAGTCCGGTCTCGAGACCGATTTCTGCTTTCTCGGACTCGTCTCGGACTCGTTCCTTCAAAGACTCGGTCTTGACTCGGACTCGACCCTTCAAAGACTCGGTCTTGACTCGGACTCGGACCACAGTGGGAGAAGGACTCGTAAATTCAGTCCTCGAGATTTTTTTTCCACTGGGGTGATATTAAATCATTAATATCAAAACTGACATGTCGAGACAAAATCTCGATTTGGACTTGCTTCCTCAAAGACTCGGTCTTGACTAACGCCCGTTTCACACAGTGCGTATGCGGTGCGTGTTGGGTTGCGTATACGGTACAGCGGGAGCACGCGCTATAGAGCTTTCATGCTGCGTTTGCAGTGCGCAACTGATCCGCGGCTGAAGGCTACCACAAACACAAACCTAGCATATTTGCTCACTATAATACTTATTGTATTTCAAATTCAGAAGTTATCAGCAACTTTTATTTAAAAAAAGTTGTTACCAGTGCGATTCTCTTTGTACACATAGGCTACACACTTTAATAGACGTATTCACGTTTAAACACTATTTAAGCAACGAATTATTCAATGCATTACTTCTATATAGATTATATTTTAAGTTGCTCAAGCAAGGTAACATACTGAACCATATGTAGGCTACTTATATTAAAATCGCAAACATTTTAAATTAAAACTTAAAATTGACAAAAACAGCAGACTCATATACCTTTTCTTTTGCATAATTTAAATCTTTATACAATAAATCTTGCATCACAAAGAACCTTTTTTCCACCTCCACGAATGAGACGAGTGTCGTTCATTATGTCGCCTTGCTGAAGTAAATTGCAGTTTTCCTTGTTTACCCCAGTCTTAAAGTAAAAAGATGACTATGAAAAATAGTAGTATTTAATTAAATGCATTTATGGTAAAATTACTATACATTTTATTTAATTAAATATTTATTATGATGAAATTACTACATTTTCATGTCAATTTGAAAAAAAATATGCACCGCATACGCACTGCAAACGGAGTATGTGTGAAACGAGCGTCAGACTTGACTGTATTTGAAAACCAACGGACTCGGTCTCGACTCGGACTCGACCCTTCAAAGACTCGGTCTTGACTCGGACTCGACTGTATTTGAAAACCAACGGACTCGGTCTCGACTCGGACTCGACCCTTCAAAGACTCGGTCTTGACTCGGACTCGACTGTATTTGAAAACCAACGGACTCGGTCTCGACTCGGACTCGACCCTTCAAAGACTCGGTCTTGACTCGGACTCGACTGTATTTGAAAACCAACGGACTCGGTCTCGACTCGGACTCGACCCTTCAAAGACTCGGTCTTGACTCGGACTCGACTGTATTTGAAAACCAACGGACTCCGTCTCGACTCGGACTCGACCCTTCAAAGACTCGGTCTTGACTCGGACTCGACTGTATTTGAAAACCAACGGACTCGGTCTCGACTCGGACTCGACCCTTCAAAGACTCGGTCTTGACTCGGACTCGGCCCTTCAAAGAAGGCGGTCTTGACTCGGACTCGACTGTATTTGAAAACCAACGGACTCGGTCTCGACTCGGACTCGACCCTTCAAAGACTCGGTCTTGACTCGGACTCGGCCCTTCAAAGACTCGGTCTTGACTCGGACTCGACTGTATTTGAAAACCAACGGACTCGGTCTCGACTCGGACTCGACCCTTCAAAGACTCGGTCTTGACTCGGACTCGACTGTATTTGAAAACCAACGGACTCCGTCTCGACTCGGACTCGACCCTTCAAAGACTCGGTCTTGACTCGGACTCGACTGTATTTGAAAACCAACGGACTCGGTCTCGACTCGGACTCGACCCTTCAAAGACTCGGTCTTGACTCGGACTCGACTGTATTTGAAAACCAACGGACTCGGTCTCGACTCGGACTCGACCCTTCAAAGACTCGGTCCTTGACTCGGACTCGGCCCTTCAAAGAAGGCGGTCTTGACTCGGACTCGACTGTATTTGAAAACCAACGGACTCGGTCTCGACTCGGACTCGACCCTTCAAAGACTCGGTCTTGACTCGGACTCGGCCCTTCAAAGACTCGGTCTTGACTCGGACTCGACTGTATTTGAAAACCAACGGACTCGGTCTCGACTCGGACTCGACCCTTCAAAGACTCGGTCTTGACTCGGACTCGGCCCTTCAAAGAAGGCGGTCTTGACTCGGACTCGACTGTATTTGAAAACCAACGGACTCGGTCTCGACTCGGACTCGACCCTTCAAAGACTCGGTCTTGACTCGGACTCGGCATAGGCGGTCGCGTCCCCATCACTACTAGTAGGCACTGATTTGTTGAGCGAATTTCAAAGTCATCAAATCAAGTCAATGATCTGATCTATCATTGCTGCGTATGGGTAAAGTTACACACAACACAATTTGTAGAGAACTTATTTTATGTATAATCAAGTGCGTAGCAACCATTAGTCCACGTTTTAAAACTCTGAGCGAACGAAGAATAATTTATGTAGGCCATCATTACTACTCGTATACGGACGTACGCCACAGCCTCTTCGTGCGGTTTCGCTTCTCTGCATCGAATAATTTCTTCTTTGCAGAGTTTAAAGGGTAATGGCACAATAAATTACTGTATTAATCACTACTACCACTGGAAAACTCCACATTGCACACAGTTTCAGAAAATTTGGTGCAATACAATTACAAATGTAATTTTCTAGAAGGATTGTGGTGATTCTGTTGGGGGGAGTGCATCTGCATAGATAAAGCTATTAAAACTTTAAAAAGCTGAATACATTTTACCACTGTTTTGAGTAATTTATCTTTGTTAGTACTGAACGGTTTTAGGGAAAAACTGAAAACTTGGGTGCCGGTATTCACACTTGGTTTTTCTCTTTAAAAGAACCAACTCAAACTTCAAGTCTACAGAGTTTGAAACGGACAGTATCGCTATAAATAATATAAAATAATATATTTTTTATTATGATTATTAGCAAATTAAGAAATATATTGTAAAACTCTCTTGTGCTGTAGAAAAATAATAATTTGTGTTTAGTATTACACACGAGCAACTCATGATACATTCTTTCAGTGTAATGGTCACAACGTCTCGGGTCAATTTTTGTGAAATACCAGGGGTCTCATTTATAAAACTGTGCGTAGAATCCTTACTAAAAGTGTACGTGCGTCCGAAAGCCAAAAATGGCGTACGCAAACAAATATTCAGACTTATAAAACCGTGCGTACGCCAGAACCTGCGCAGAATTCACTTCATAAATCCCAGTCAGCGGAAGAGCACAGCACATGCGTCTCCACCCCGAAATAACCATATATGGAGCTTACCACGCCTAGTTTTACTATGCATATCCTCATCTACATATCATTTGCATATGATTATTCATCCACGTGATAACATGTTTAACGGTAGCCTACAAGACATTTGGAAAATATGAAATACGGATGTGCCGTCACATTAGTTACATTAATAAAAAATAATTTAGTAGCCTATCCTTGCCTTGTTTTTGAATAAATAAATCAAATAGTGTAAAATACATTTCAGAGAAAGATTTTCTCAATCTTTTTCACTGGCCAAAGAGTATTTTTCATTGATTTATATTTTTAATGGAAACAGATAGACCTTGTTGTGCATTATTTGAACGAAACTATTTTCTCAGACAATCTGCTATTATCATGATAAGCTTCATAAGCTTCATATCATAAGTAAAACTTATGATAGTCTGTAGTTAAAACTTTAAAATTACAGCATGCCAGAGGAAAAGTGTTTGAAAGTATTGCATCCACAACAAATATTTCTATTTATTGAATATAAAAATTCTCAGTAATGATTTCATGTAATTTAAGTGTCTAATTAATCAGAATGGCATATTTAATCTAAATGTTTTTATCAGAAGTAAAACATAGTTAAAATCATTCTTTTATTTATTTAAACTGTTATTGTGAACATATTTCACAGAACACTGTATTTATGATTATAATGAAGATGTACAGTTTTAGATAGGCTGCGTCAGTTTCACTAAACGGCCCAACGTGCTCGCTGGGGTGGACATTTAAGAAGGGATGGATGTTTGCTTCATGTGATAGGCTTGGTGAGTGAAATTATATTTGTATTATCTTTCTGTATACTGTATGTATAATTTTCAAAAGACACCATCAGTGTCGCCAAACTGCTCCGTCTCCAAAACGTGCGTACGCATGGCTCAAAGTTTGCTTAAAGGTGTGCACAATCTCCCGTCAGGTTTGTTTTTTATAGATCACAACCTTTGCGTGGAAACTGGCGTACGTACGTTTCCAGCCCCGTTTTGTGCGTACGCACGCTATATAAAAGAGACCCCTGATCATCATGAGCTGGACGCGTGTAAATAAACACACTGTTGCTCTTCACTCTGAAACGCACAGCGCATGCAGTATTTATTTATTGATAATCAGCCTTCTTCGTTTGATAATCACACTAAGCCATAACACAATATCATATTTTCTAATAGCTTAGTTGATCGCTGTGTCTTTTACTTAAAATGAAAGGTTTACTTTTCTGCATCTTCACACTTTTTTTTCCCTACTGTAGTCTTTCCTGTCTGTCTTCTGTCATGGGACATCGGTCTGGACCCTACGACATCAGGACATAATCACAGTGCACCTTATATGGCATGACATGAATCATAACCCACTACCTCAATCTCGGTTTAAAAACGCCAGCTCTACTTCCGAGCTGCATATCTCCAAAGTAAAGTTTCTATCACATGCTCATATTGACTTCAGACTGGACTGAGATGAATGGAGAGTGGGCTCTTTGATCGTAATAGAGGTTTCATGACTGTCAGAGAAGCGATAATTAATTGCTGTTTTAACAGAATAATTAAAATGTGATAATTGGGGCCAATTATTTTTTGGACCATGTAGCTTATTGTATCAATGGGAAAACATTTTAAATTAGAAACCTCCTAACATTCAGCTTCATCATTTCTCTTAACTATCACTTTTCTGTGAAGCTGATTTTTCCTTCTCCCTTATTTGAACAACCCACTATCTCTTTACCACTATACCCAGCTACTCTCAAATCTGCAATTATCTTTCTACTTCACAAGCCTATATCACCACCATTACTAATAATAATAAAGGAAGCTTACGGAGGCCTGGAAGGTCTCTCTTGAATGAAACCGAGAGAAAGGATATTTTTTTGCCTCCTGCTGATTACGTGATTTATTCAGAGAGGCGTGATTTGAACAGTTAAGCAAGAAAGAGCCCTTCAGTTGTTTTTTATGACCTGAACCCACACGCATTCGCCAACGCCCTGTAATTAACGTTTCACACACAGCCTGTCTGTAGAACATAATTAGTATTATTCTGCTAGAAAGTACAATTTCAGCAAATAATCAGTCCAAATTGGCTGGAATAAAATAGTTCCTCCTAGTGAAGTTACATGTGCATGCTGGGCAACCACGTGAGATTTTCACAGATCCTGGTTCCCGTGCGTTTCCTCCTGTTGAGCACCATCTCCTGCACCGTCACTGTCACCGCGCTGGTGGATAAGGAGACACTCGGGGAGTCGTAATCGGATTTAAACTAACAGGCTTAATGTGTAATGCTAGTAACTACTTTTGTGCTCTCTCAGTATTGTAGGATGTACATATTAATAACGTTTCAGATAAACCATTCGAAATGGAGATTTGGGAGAAAGGAGAAAAGTAGATTTGAATTGATTTAGAAACTAAATAAACCATTTTGTCTTGATTTTGGCAGTTCACATAATGAAGGGGAAAATGGGCAATATGGCTAATCAAGATATGAGTAATTTTATTACACACTACACAGTAACAATAAATTTCACAATGTCGAAAATTTTGTTATTTTGCTTTATCTTCATTACTAAAAATACTGGACTGTGCTTCTCAAAAGCTAATTTTGACACAATCGTGTGTGTATTTGACTGTTCAAGCACAGTAAGCAGCGAAAGAGAACTGAACTCGGGTGTGCTGTCTGAGAGAGGCGGTTTCTGTGTGTGTCAATCAAGCTCTTTTTCACGCCTTATAGCGCTCATTGATATTTCTGTATCACTTCAACATGTCAAAAGCGTTCAGCAATGATTAGAAGTGTGTAATATTGACAAAGGATATCATATTTTCTAGGATTTTTGTCAATAACGATGATTAATATTTTGCTGAGTGTGTTGTTTTACTGGTGTCTTGGCTGGTTTAGGCCTGTCATGGACAGCGGACATCCAAAGCTTTACTTTTTTTTCATATTCTGTTAATTCACAATTAAATTAGGTTTTCCACTAAAAAGCAATATTTGCCTTTTTAAACTGATTTAATAACAATAAGAATATGCTACTTTAAATATGATTCTAAAACCGTCAGTCACTGTCTCGATCAGTTGAGTCATTGTCATTCATTAAAATGATTCGCTCAACAGCTCATTCATTCATTCACGACTGCAGGCAAGCGCAGCTTTAGCGCGAGTGATCAGATATAACTTATCTGATAGCAAAGTTATTTTGAGACATAGGCTACTTTAAGTTTCGTTGAGGGAGACCGGTTTAAAAACAGAAAACGCAAAGTGCTGTTAGAAACTTCGCTTAGAAAACCGTTATCTTTGTGTCTTTGAAACCTCTGTCACCGCAGCGCGTTTTCTAACTCGAAGCATGTGGATGTTATTGTTTTTCACAATATAAACTTGATAATCATATGCTGACTCGAGTGCATGTGTAGGCTACGTTCTGTACGACAACTGCGCAGTCTGCTTTATTAGGCGTTTTTTTCCGTTCACGCTGCTTGAGATTAGATGATTTTGTTCTTTAGATTTTTTGTTTACACATACTGTTTAATGTTTTCAACTAAAAGAAAACTTTAACATATATTGTAAGCGTGTTGTGTGTATTGCCTAATCGTAAGCTTGTTCAGAAATGGTCAAAAAAAATAACGTAAACTAAACGTCATTTAAATAAACGAATATTCGATTTTTATGAGCCCGAATATTCGAATGCAATATTTTTGAAAAAGGACCATCCCTAAACTCAATATGACATTCAAAATCATGCTGGTATTTGTGATGCTCTTGTTCGTGTGATATTGCAAAACTTGCCTAGATAATTTGATATAAGACAGAACTTTGTGAGGGGAAAATGACCCTTTATATCTTGAATTTCTAGACGTAGGCATTGAACTAGGATACGTCACACAGTGAAAGCGGGAATTCTCATTGCGTGTTTTTTAAAAATGTTTACAAAGTGTGACATACTTTACAATGTCAGCTGATACATTGTTGAAGCTATTATTACGATATTATTATTATTGATGTAGTAGATTGCACACCCTAACCTTGATATACACCACCAAATGGCAAAATGTCCAACTGACCGGCCCTTGCAGAAATCTGTTCAGGTCTAGCACTGCCTCTACTATATTCAAATTAAATATTAATATCGGTGTGTATTAAATGACAAACACAATGAAAAGAGCACATCATGTTACATTTCACAGGAAAATGGTTTGTTACGCAATAACAGTTGTTCTCACATTGAAGCTCTGAAGAAACTCATCGGGCAGCTTTCCTCCCAAAAATAGTCCACTCTTGTCTCCATTGATTCAGGAGATGCTAGATGTGTTCATCCTGTTCTCAGAAAGCCACAATTGAAAAGCACTAAAGAAGTTAAAGGATGTATAAATAGGGAGGGGGGGGGGGGGGGGGGGGTGGGGGGGGGCTTTTGGTCAACATTTAGAAACTTATAAATAAGCAAAAGCCTGTGTCTCTTGTCTCTCAAACTGTGTCTTTTGACAGATCACTGACCCTACACACTGTGACAGATCGACATTTTCCCTCTGAGTGACTCCACTAATCCATCTAACACACACACACACACACACATGGCTTTCTGTCTTTGACTGTGACCTTGTCAACACTTGTCAGCCCTCCCGTGGACGCCATCCGAAGCCCTCGTTCACCTTGGATCCTTTTGTTCTCCTTTTGGATCATCTCTCGCATCCTCACCACGATAGATAGTCAGTCAAGGTCCAAGGGAACTTACTGAAGGCAATAGTTAAATAGCATGTGTGTGATTTAAGACAACAGAGAGATTTTACTAAATGCCGAGTCATTACGTATGTGGATAAAGCCTTTGAACAGGGAAGCAGAGACCTGGACATAGTAGCACAAGGTGTACAGAACAGTTATACAATCAAGTCCATCCTTTTGTATCAAACAGTTTAAGTGGTTTCTGATCAGAAATTATAGAAAAGCATACAGCAAACATATGAGTGCAAGCATGATTTAAAGTAACACTAAGTAGTTTTTCAACCTTCATAATATATTTCCAAGACCCTTGTGATGGTACATCGACTTAAAATAAGTTAAATGACTCGTCTGCCATCGCCTGACGGGGTCTGTGTCGCTTTTACTGGCACTATGTAACTTCGGGGTTCGGGTAGGAACCCGTGCACAAAAAGAACTACAAAATTCGACTGCTTTACGTCAAGCGCTACAATAGTCATTATTTCGTTTTTCTTCGTTTCTGATGTCGCAATACATCATCCTTTCATGAAATCATGTAACATACTCTACCTTGTCTGTGGACATCGTTCATTCTAAAGCCGGTGCTGGGTAAACAGCGAGCGTGCGTGCGACGGTAGGCTAAATTATTTACGACAGCGGCAATGGACAATTTCGTTTCCAACCAGTAGGGTGACCGAAGAGGAAAAGTTACTTGGTGTTTACTTTAATGTGTCATTGTCTTCCAGAATGTGTGCTTTGGGTTTTTCAGGCTTAATGTGCAATATACACTACAGTTCGAAGGTTTGGGGTCAGTGCTTTATTTATTTATTTATTTATTTATTTATATTCAGCAAGGACACATTAAATTGATCAAAAGTGTCAAAGACATTTATCATAAAATATTTCTATTTCAAATAAATGCTGTTCTTTTGACTTTTTTATTCATCAAAGAACACTGAATATTGATGGTTAAATTGTAATAATATTTCACAATATTACTGTTTTTGCTGAATTTTTGATCCAGTTAATTCCTGATGGATAAAATAGTCACCCAACATGTTTTTTTTCTCATTGAATATATGAGTGTGACTAAGAAATGAGTCACGCTACGTTACAGTAGTAAAATCAGTTGCCAATGCCGTTTCATCTCTTCCAGTTTGCCCAAAGAGTCCGTGTGCTTTTATTGTATTGGCCAAGAATTCACATTTGCATGCTTGCATTCTGCAGCTGCACATTTGATCCCTGATGGAGAGAACATAAAACCTTTATTTCACCCCAGCGCCATTGTAAGGTTGAGATAAGCCTACATAATGTCCATACTGAGACAGTAGCATGCATTGACCTTCAGGACTGCCTCAGAGAGTTAAACCATGAATTCAACATGAGCTCATCTAAATTCTGCTAGCAAGGACAATGGGGGTTTTGTGGTGGTTATTAGGCGGGATGTTAAACATCAGTTCTCTCTCTCTCGCTCTCTCTCTCTCTCTCTCTCTCTCTCTCTCTCTCTCTCTCTCTCTCTCTCTCTCTCTCTCTCTCGCTCTCTCTCGCTCTCTCTCTCTGCCCTCTTTACTGTAATTCTGTATTCATGAGCATTTGGCATGCTGAGCCCTGTTGGTCAATAAGTCATTGCTGGCTATAATGATGTACTAATCCATTTCTATCCTGTCTCTCTCTCTGTAGTGACGGGCAGCTGTTGGGATTGAGGATGGATGAGTTACAGGATGTGCAGTTGACTGAGATCAAACCCCTCCTGACAGAAAAGGTAAGTTCTCTCTCTCTCACACACACACACACACGTTGATACAAATGTCTGATTGTGAATGTCAGCTCATCCTCTCTCTATCTTTAACTAAATCCCACCCCACAACTCCAATTTTCTCACTCTAAATAACATGACTCGATCCCAGGCTCCTCAAGGCGCTCGTCTAAGGGCCGGTTTCCCTTGGATACCGAGCTTTACCGGAGCAATGAGATCAGAGAGATGATGTATGAATCTCATCGGATCTCGATCTCACAGCCTCTGAAATCACCAGCTTCAAATAGAGCCAGAAATGAGCTGGTGTTGTATGTGTGTGTACTATGTAAAGGATGCAAACTTCCTTTTGTTTGCTGCGTATGGCTCTCTGAACTGTCTCGGATTAACACGGTAAATATGAAGTAATAGTCCGAAAATAATCTTTATTTAACAGAATCCACTTTCCAAGAACTACAACGAACGGCTCGTTGTGAAACGGCTAAAACAAATGTGATTTTTCCGGATCTTATGAAGTCACAATGTTCCTCATTTAAATAATCCCTGGCCACAGAATACACAAAAAAGGGGATGAGGCTTGGCTGAGCTGCATTAGAGAAGACGGTGTTGTCGCTCTGTCAAAGATATGCTTTTTTCCACAACGTTTCCAAAACTCTGTTTGGTGGATAACAAATTACAAAAAACACACCACTCTGAAACGTACTGTGAAATCCGTTCTGCATGATCCTCTTCTTTGTTAAAATTGTCAGGGTCTGACACGGGCTCGAATTGGTTTGAAATTGATGCCATCCTTAATATTTACACTAGAGCAGAACTCACAGTTATGGAGGGGCGGGACATTTCCCAAACACGTACTAAGCGCTGCCAATCACAACACACTGAGCCAGCTAACCAATCACAGCACATTTTTTATTTCGGAAGGAGTGGCTTCATCAAAACACGAACTAACGACGCGTTCGAGACAGACCGGGGAAAGAGTTGCTGTAATAATGTAAAATATGTGAAAAGAATGTGTTTTTTAAACAATCAAGCATGAAAACATATTCTAGAACACCCCAAAAACAAAATCAAGACTCCGTAAAAGGGCATAATAGGACCCCTTAAATGTTAATGTTCTGTATATTAATGGCACGTGGAAAGCTGTGTCTGTGGTCTGCTTGTGACTAGCTCATCTGTGACTGATGTTAATGCCAGGTGTAACATGGGACATTGTGTCTTACATGATTTGACTTTAACGTCACATGCTTCAGACCAGCACAGCTGATCTCTTTTTCTCTCTTCTCTGTCACTCTTTCCACACAGAATGGACAGAACTTCCAGGACTTTGATTGTCAGGTAAGAGTCTCTTGTGATCATTAGACCTTCATATAATAACCTCCTGAAGCATTCACCCACAGTCATTAATCTACTCCTGCACTATTGCTTTATTTCCCTGCACTGTGTGATGGTGAAAGATTCTTGACCTGTAAATTCACTCTTGTGTCTTGTTGTTTTGCTGTGGGTGTGTGGGAGGGTTTGTGGGTGGTGATTTGAGCTGCTGTGTGTGTTATCAGCTGAAGAGCAGGATTTGACTCAGGATCTTAGCACGCTTCATTATCATATGCTTATTCCACTATAATTTCTTGCTTATTATTTTAAATTATTATTATCATCCAGTCATTCAGTATACACAAAATATTACCAATAAGAATGCAGTAACAATTTACAGATTTCAACGCAATGCACGAAAGCGATGGAAATTTCCATGTTACCTACACAATTTAAAATTTGTAATTACTAAAAACTATAATAAAACCATAAAAAAATTAAAACAGATTTTAAACTGGGCCAACTTAGTTTCTTTAACTGTTTGCAAATTAGTTAAAACAAATCAGTAGTTAGCTAAGTAGTTCAATTTACAATAAGTTGTTAAACCACAAAAAAATACTAAATAAAAGTAGCATGCTCTTTTTTTTATTGATCTGTGTCTGTCTGTATTTTTTATTATTATATTATGGCTGCACGATTATGACAAAAATCATAATTGTCGATTATTGCCTTGAAATTATAGTTGCGATTATCACAATTTACATTGAATGATGTTTTGAACAGCTTTATGCCATTTTTTGAAGCGACTGCATGCCATATTGTTATATCAAAATAAACCAGCTGAAAACTCCTCCTGAAAAACTTTCAATGCTTTTCTATGGTTTAATGCTAATTATAATGTTACACTAACTAAACTTAAAACAATGGGGGAAAAAAACATTAAGATAAGCTGTAAAAAAACAACAACCACATTTTAAGCACACAGAATAATGTAAGTGGACTTTTTGTAATTGTGCCTTTGAATGATTACATAATTGTGGCATCCATAATTGTAATCGCGATTACAAATTCGATTAATTGTGCAGCCCTATGTTATATAATTTCATGAGGATTAAGCAAATATATTTTGTGTATGGTTTGTGAATAGCATGTTTTTTTATTGTTACCAGTTCACTTACTATTACATCTGAAGTTGAGTCTTTAAGGGAAACCTCCGACCAATCCTGAAGCGGTGCAGAACACCATTTACCCAGATTCACTCTCCTTCAAGACTCTGGCCTTCTTGTCCTGATATTTACCTTTTCTTTTTCGGGTTTTGTCACAATTGACTGCTCATTTCGCTTGTTTATTCTCCTAACCTAGGCTCTATCTTTTCCAGATAGCAGCACATTGCTGTCAGTGCTGCTCACCAGCTCTTCATTATTCATTGTCCTCTGCATTCTCCGTTGTCTTAAACCTGATCAGATTGACATTTGAGCCCTAGCAGGTGTAGGGCAGTTGTGGTCCAATTTCACCCAGGAAAAAGCAAGTCCTAAAGGCTGTGATACACCAAGCCAACCACAAATAACCACTGGCTACGAAAGCTGACTTTGTTGTCGCCACACGTCAGCTGAATCTCACAAAATCTGCTCTTGAACAAACCAAAAGGACTACAGCTGACTGTCAACTAGTTCTGCACCTGTGTCTGTAAGGAAATAACTGTCTATAGCAGCAGTTATCAGTATTCTATTATCATCATTCAAAACTGGAAACCCGAAAATAGCACTGCAGATATACAAACCATAAACAAACCGGCGCTTGCTTACCATTTTGAATATCAATCATGCTGATCACTTTCATAGCAGGTGGTTTATGTTGTTATGAAATATCTGAATGCTCAGTAAAGATGACATAAAATTAAAAAGCCTTCTTTCTGTGCCATCTTGACTTTGCTCGCCGTCATCACTTTTGCTTTTATTCTCGTGTACTGACTCGTTCGTTAAACTGAACAGCCGATCAGAGTGATCTCTCTTACGTGTTTGTTGAATCGGACGAACTACCACTGACGTCATTCAACGTGTGGAACACACTGCAAAACCAGCCCGACAGATGCTTGGTGTGTCACGGCTCTAAGTGACTTTTTCTTGATTTTATTTTATTTTCTCAAGACAAGCAAAAGTGTTCTCCGTCCCCCATCAAGAGGAGATGCCATACCAAGTGATTTTTAGCTAGATTGAACCATTTTGACTTTCCACACAGCATTTTGCAAATTCCAAAAAATGACCAAACGTTTGCAGAACATCTAAAATAATAGCCACCAATGCACTTTTGTTTATGTTTTATGTTTTTTACATGGTAAATAAGCATGTGTCATTTTAATGCCCATTTTTTTTAAAGTGATGGTTTGCTCATAAAACAATCATTATTGATTGACTGAAAAAAAGCAAATAACATCCCCAAGTTTCTTTATATTTCATTTTGTTGGTGTTTTTTTTTTTTTTACAGGAATTTCTTTGTATAATTTCTTGGTTATATAATGCATGATTTGCATATTTTATTAACTGAAATGGAAGAATCCACCAATAAAAAAATAATAATTTTGTACATTTTTATATGGATTTTATTTTAATTTTTAGGGCTGTCACGATGTTAGATTTTTCACACCACGGTTATTGTGGCCAAAATAATCCACGATATCGATATATCGCGATATCTATAGAAACCTTGTCAAATCAAATAAAGTTTTACTTTATTTACTTTTTCTTTTTTACCCAACAAACATAAGGATACTGATAAACACAATGCACGTATGCATATTTACTTCTTGTGTTCTCAATATTTTATTGCAATTTTTTGTGAAGTAAGACAAGCATGTGAAGGAAATGGATTTTTTTTTAGCCTTAACCCCTGGTATTGTAGAACTTCCCCTTATCCGTTGACTATCATAGTTTCAGGTCTTTCAGTTCCCTGAAAAGAGACTCATTTATCTGAGGTTCAGCACTCGTAGTGAGCCTCATTTGGAGTATTTTCAGAGTGAGGTGAATTACATCATAATTAGTCATAATGTGCACCAGCGAGGATCATGCCAGCATTCACAGGTTTAAATTTAACCTCGCCAGGTACATTAGAATTACATCATCATCACACATTCACAATCCTGAGAGGATGCTGAGTGTGTTACTAGACATACGAATGGAATATAGACAAGGATGATGAGGATAGTCGTAAACCATAATGTTTGTACATGTGCTCTTCCGTGTTGCAATGTACAAGTTGATCTTTTTCGGGTTTCTACTAGAATTGGTAACTATGCAACAGGAGGACTTGAACTATTACATAACATCTCTGAACTCCTCTGAAGAAGAGAGAAAGAGGAAACCACTATACAAATGAACCAAAGTAAATCTTTAGCAACCAACCAAACTCAGCCTGAAGAGTCCAGGCTGAACGGTTCCCTGAAGCCCCGTAATGCCTGATCTTTTCCTTATCTTTTATAGTTGCCAGCGTTATGAAAAGCAGTTGCTATGGTGACGGTGTGGCGGTTGAGTGTGAGATGTGAATGGGTCTCTGTGGATGATGTAAGCTGACACCTGTTGGGCTTCTCCAGAAGAGGGCGGTGTAAATACATGGAGCAGACAAGCTGTTCTCACACAACGTGGAGAATTATGTTTGGTTCTGTGCTCGATTTGTACAGTATGTTTCAGATTTTTTTTTTTTAATGAGATACTTAAATGAGCCTAAATGACATCTGTTTTGTTAATGCCGTTTGGTCTTCTAGCCAAACAAATAGCAAACAGTGCGAGCAGTGTCTGATGATGACACAGCGTTGGTTCTGTAGGGATATGGCATTGGGTCAGATGGCACACGGGGGAGCGGATGTGTTTAGTCAGGCGTGACGCTCACTCTACCGGAAAAGGACAGGCAAAAGAGATGACCATTTACTCTCATTATTACCATCGGGTCTGCTGTATGCTACAGGTTTTTCTTTCTCTGTTGCTCGTAAACAAAAACATGTTTACGGGTTATGAGTTTAATCTCTAGCAGCAATTATGTAATTCACAAAGCTGGTGATATAAGGTACGAGAGACTGCACGCTATGCCATTTCCCCCCACAATAACAATCTCGACTGCCTTGTTACTTTTGAAAGACTTTTACTACTATACATAACAACCCAGGTGAATACGGTAAAAAAAAAATGAACTACTATATCACCAAACTTCCTACCCAGGTGATTGAGTACATTAAGAATGGCAAACATTTGGCAAAACGAGGCATTATCTAATTAAATCTCCGTTAATTTGCACACATTTCTAGAACAACAATTGTAACATTGGATAAAGTCAGGTTCAAAATTCTTGTTTAATAATTATAATTATTTATTTTTTTTTTACATTGGATTCACATGTTTTTACTGAAGGGGGATTGGATATCTCTTTTTATCCCTCCATAACTCGGAAAAAAAAATCAACATTTCTTTTTTTTTAGGAATAAAATGTTGTATAAAATCAGGCCAATGATTTTTCGTCTCGCATAAAACATTTTTTATAAAATTTAAAAAATGCATTAAGTTAATGAGTAATTGTTTTAAATAACCATTTAACCAACCAAAACCAAGATTTTTGATTAATTGATCATCCCTACTTCCTTCAGAAGATATAGTCCCTGAAAGAGTAATCTATTTTATAATGATGTTTAGGCCTATGCAGTCTTTTGGCCAGAGCATAGCAAAAGCACTTTTTATTCTTAGGTCATGATACTTAATCCATTACCGAATATTAACTACATTAACCTTTTTGTGTTGCCAAGTACGCTTGCCTCAATTGGCATTTTGTGAAGAAAATAAAGTTAAGTGCTGTCGTGTGGTGATGCCTGCTGCCCTCTGTAGGTCATACGGAGTATTGCATTCCCGTTTTGTAGTTGTCAGACACTGAAGAGACAGAGCTGACATTTTAGTGTCTGAGATCAAACCTCATCTCTGTCTGACAGCGTGTCAGATTTGGAGCATCCTCAACTGCTGCTGTGGCAGGATACACCTGCTGCTTGATGTGGCCGCTCTCAAGCACACACTCCTGCGTACAGTTACACTGATCAGGGGTGTGTTCCAGCGCTGGGGTGTACACGCGTGGGCCGCTGCACGGGGGGCTTTCTTTGCTCTCTGTAATCGGAGGGAAATCCTTGTTCTCCCCACTCACTCATCCATCGGAGCCTCAGGTGCATCCTGGGACAAGGTTACACCATCTGAAATGTCAGGGGTTAACCCATCTTTTTGGGTTATGTTCAAAGATCAGGATCATTTACGTTCTTGATCATTGTGCAGGTTGTGTTCCTTGTGCTTGTGATCGTCATGGGCTTTGTTGCAGCTCACAGGCTTTTTGTTGTGAGTTTTTATTGTTCAAACGCGGTTGAGTGATTTGCATCACAGAATGTTGATGTGATTTTATTACAGGAACAAACGAATCAATGATATAATATTTACTTATGGTGGTTTGTGTTTGATTGTCTTCAAGATCTGTTTCCATCAGAGATCATGGTAATTTGTAATTTCAGTGCATTCAGAATGTATTCACTTCATTATTTAAATATTTTTTTTTGTTGCAGAATTATGCTAAAATGATTTGGTCACAATTTATATTAGGTGTTTTTAACTATACTGTGTACACAGATAAAAAAGTACAATGTACTCATTGTGTTCATGTTATATTGCAAAACACTTGTGCTGTTATTGAGGTGGGATACAGGTGAGGTTAGGGACAGGTTTTGTGGTTAGTTAGGTTTAAGGATGGGTTAAGGGATAAGAAAAAGGTCAACCGTTCATTTATAGATGTAATTACTGAAATTAATTACAGCTGTAATATTATGTAGGTATTTTAAATTATAAGTACAATGTAATACAATGTGCACATTAAAGTGTAACCACCGATTTTCAACCTTCCTTGTATTGTTACACTAGCAGTATAGTATATGTATAGAGGGTTTTCACCTACGTCACGATTTGGTCAGTTACCCGGATGTGCGGCCATATTGGAGGGACTCGGATGTAAACAACAGCATGGATTGCACTGTTTATGTACTACTGAACACATTGTTACACTAATTTATGATGTCTAAACAACACATGGAAGCTGCGAAATCATATAGAGAAGGACTTTGTAAGCAGGAAAGAGCGCAGAATTTTGACGAACTAAAGTTAATATGTGGTAAAGATCCAAACGAGCTAGCTTCTCACGTTCAGATTGTCAGTCCAAAAAAAGCACATGAAATCCGTTTCAAGATACACGTTAGACGTTGTTATAGGGAACATGCTGAAAGTCGCTGCCGAAACAAGGCTGTGCCGGACAAGCAGAAGAATATTATTTTTGAAACCGGCGCTGAACAAACGCTGTGTCTACAGTACCAGCCTCCTCCAGTTCTGCAGCTCGAGACGCAGGAGTCCAGCGCGCCGGATACACATTCCCATGTTGTCAAATTTAAATAAGACAAGATCTCTATTCCTAATGCAAACCCCTCCATCAACGCAACATCATTGCCAAAGAGCTGCATGATCACACAACTCGGATCTGAACAGTTGCGATACACAGTGTGGACATCATTTTAGATCAGATTCCAATCGGATACAAAGATAATCGGATTTGGACTGACCGTGTGAGTACCTGTATACTTAGTCAACATTTAGCCATAGTTATATTTACTCAATTTAGCATAGTTACACTTTACGTCAACATTTTAGCCATAGTCAACGCTAATACTGTGCCTCTCTCAACTACAAACGCCGCCTTTCATTAGTTTTTTGCACTTTTGGTAGTCTATAGAACTCGAAATGTTTCTTCGCGGTGCGACCGATTAGTACAGACCAAAACACGACCATTTTTCAGCAGCAATAATCAGCCAAATATGTAAGTCGGTTCAGTTCAGTGGCATTGTTTACGTTCAGTTCCTCCAAAATGGCGACTTCCGGATTGATGGCGCGTCGTGAAAACCCTCTATATGCAAATGAACAATGTTTACTCATTTTTCGTGTTTCTTGGACTGAAAAATTCATGTTTATGTGTCACCAAAGTATTTTGAAAGCTCCAGGGTTTTCGTGAAAACTAGATTATTCCTCATATCTGTATGCCGCCCATAGACAGTCGGATCAACAGAGGGTTATTATCAGAACAGTAATTGTATCAATGAAAATCATAATTTGTCTACTCTTTAAACAGCATTATGGTAAAAAATGGAAAAATACGGCAACAGTTTTAATTCTTACCTGTACCTGACTGTGTTTTGCTTCAGGAGGTTGGACATAAGCGATACCCGATCCAGGCACAAATGGAAGTATCGGAGCCACGAGCAGTGTTTTAGACCAGAGTCTCTCAACCTTTTGTCTGAAACACTGCACTTTAGCCATTTAAGCCATCCCATGGTTTAAGGTACAGATGAATAATTTAAGTCAGTAAATTCTAGTTCACATAAACTCTTCTCTCCGCTGAGGCTGTCTGTCATTCTCCATTCAGCATTCAAACTGCGTGTCGCGTTCAGTTACGATGAAACGCTTCAAGATTATTCAATGATTCTACTATTAGGCCTATACTTGATCTGTAGATATAAAGGTCTATGGTTTTGCATAAAAGGGCTTTATCCTGCTGGAGTTTATTGCTGTTTATAAATCATGTAACTTTCTTCCGGGTGTCTGTCACTACACTGGAGTAGAGAGCACTATGAAATGTTCTTCACATGCATAGTAACTGAAATTATAAAACTGTTAAAAGAAAAAGCTCTAAACTATTGCAGAGATATAATACACGAAACATCAATATCTCTTCCCTTTGCTTTGAACTTTCCACGCTGCACGCTGTGACTCCATGTTTCTTCTGCGCACAGATCGTAGCATCCCTAGTTAGTACATGGTAGTTAAAGACACTTAAAGTAAAGTGTAACCAATTATTTTTGCTCATCAATCTAATCTCAATACACCATAATGACAAAGAAAACGATAACTGAAATACCACATTGACACAAGTATTCAGACTCTTTTTAAAATGTAACATTTAAAACCATTTCTCTGGATCATCTGTGAGCATCAGGTGCTTATCTCAGAGTCGCTGTATTGATCTAAGATGACCTATTTTACAAACCATTTGTTTTGCATTGTTATTTAATTGTGATCTAGGTCAAGTATACCTTCCTTGTATCTTGACTTTTGCAGCATGATGCTGTGAACACTCCAGTTTTTCCACATCAGGTTATATCGAACCGTAAATATGTGATTGGCAATAGTATTTGTTCATAATATGACAATATTTAAATGTGCCTATATGTGTTTATTGAATTCAAGGTCAGTTTTCTGTCCCTAATCAGACCAAGTCCTTCATGAAACATCAGCAGTAGCAGACATGGTTGCAGATGTTTATCTAAAGCAGATGACTAGGATGAATTCATTGTTGAATTGTAAGAGCAGCATCATTCTGAGAGCAATACACCCTTACTTGCACGCACTCTCTGTCATCTCCACTCCCTCTTTCTCATGTAATACTTTGCTGTCCTCTGGTCCATTGACCTATTATACCCTGCTTGAGGATTTCCTCTCTGTCTCAATGCTTCCGTTCACGTCAGTCAGAGTAGAGCACGCTGAAGCTGTGATACTACATGGGTTACTCAGCCAATCTCATGTCCTTTTCACTCTACCATTGAATTTGAACCAGAGATTTATATGCTTTTACGTCATGTCGTTATTCTGATGATCCTGATGTTTGCAGAATGTTTTTGTCATTGATGTGAAAGGCAACAATGCGTACAATCTGTCCGCTGAAAATGGAAGAAAGTGTTTGTTTGGTACTGGTAGTAACATGAAGTAAACTAAATCAAACAACAACACAAATCGCTGGAATATCTTTCAAGGTTCATGAAGTATTTTTTTTTTCTTGAGGTACTTGAAATCAAGTAAAATAGATAATTTGTATGTTCTGTTTAATTTCTGCAATTTGTCTGAAATAAGCTGTACTCATCAATTTTGGACAGACAAAATCGAATGGCAATATGCCATTCAGTCTTAACGCCAGGTTTGCACAGTGCATATTGCAGTACGTACATTTTAAATATTTTACTTTTTATACGATATTGAAAAACGCATAATGACTGCAGTTGGGCTAAAACTATAATCAGTATGTTAAACTCCATACACCATAATATAGCAAATATGTGTACTACTTTAAAGCAAGACAAAAGATTATTAAATATGCTTTAAAATGTACTTTAAAACTTATAAAATGCACTTTTTAAAGGGGTCATGAACTGGCATTTTAAAATTGTTTATATTGTTGTCTGAGGTCAACTTATAACATTCTTGTTTTTTACATTCAAAAACATCAAAATGAATAAGTAATAGGCTATTTTCTACCCTAGTTTTGAGCCTAGCTGAAAAACGCTCGGTTTTTATGGGCGTCTCGCATTGAAGACTTGGAAGTAAACGCCCACTGCTGTGAGTGGATAACAGTTTTGCATATTATGAGTTTCAACTCACTCGTCAGTAACGATTAGACTGATTCACATACACATAATTATTAGATATCAAACGATCTGTAACAATGCAATACTAGCCTATCAGATTATTATTACTTTTTAAATAAAAAATTTACTCACATAAGTGTGTTGCACCATTCCTGTCGGATCCAATATAGAAGGCACAGCACCGTTTTTTAACTTAATCGGTCTGCAAATCCAGTCTCGACCTGTGTCTTGTTTACAAAACAATCCTCAGTGAAATGAAGCAAACAAACGGACTCCCCATCAGCTGGAACGTCATTAAAAATAAAGTTTAAGCACTCCTATTGGACTCCAGAGGAAGCTTATGCAGCGACTGTCTTCTTCCACAACCAGGCACTGCACAATATTTTGTAAATGGCATGTTTATTGCTCGGTAGCTCGATCCGGTTTTTCATCATCACGAGGTAGGCCTATGTTATTTAGCTATGCGTGTAATGCGCGAATCGGTGGGCGGGGCTAAACCGGCCGTGTTGAAGTAGGCGTTGATCTTCTTCTGCGGGGTGGTGTTTTATCCTCTTTGACGTCATAGTTCCCCACTTTGAAAAACAAGTCGTTTGCTGAGGCTGGTGTCAATAAAAGCTTTTATTGGACTAACAAGGACGTTTTCAGTTCTGAAACTTACAGGATATTCTTATAATATGATGACCTCTTAGATGTCAAAAGCTCAAGGAAAATTTGATTTCTCAGTTTATCACCCCTTTTAAAGTGTGTTTAAAGGAGACATAACGCACGCAGTTTCTGCCAATCTCTTGTTAATCTTGGGTACCTATAGAGTGGTATCGCATCCTTCATATCACTGAAGAAGAGTCTTTAGTTTGATCAGACTTATAAAAGACAGATACGCTGTACCGAGTCGAAACAGCCGAGCTCCTGGAGGCGTGTGTAGGTACTCTAAATACTCTTTAGTGTCCTTTTATTTCATTAATATTAAATTACCTGTGAACATTTTTTTTTTAATATACTTTTTACGATTTGCAGACGCTTTGCAGACACTGCTGTGTGCGTTTGTGTTTTGGAGGAGTGGCTTTTGAGACACTCTGAAGGGAGAGTGGGATCTCATGATTTCAAAGCTAGCTTGCTATTGCTCTATGAAATTGCCTACCCTACCTTTAACTTATTCCTCTCCTAAATGTGTTGGGAACTTCAACATTGTAGGGAGTGAAATAGTGCCTAAAAATGTCATTGTAACTTATTGATGCAGAAATGGTATTGTATCCTAATGCTAAACCTCTGACATTATCAAACAGCAGAACGGATAGGTTTAAAAAAACTCAAAGCTGTAGGAAAACTGTCATCTTATTTTCATTTGAAAATTGCATGGAAACACCGCCCCCTCATTGCTCAGCACAGTTCCCCAGCACTGCAGCAAGGCTGCGCTCTCCGGACGGGAAAACCAGAGGAGGTTAAGCTCAGGATTAACCAACTCTGCACTGTGGAAGACAAACACATTTCCCACACCAGTACCTTATATTCTCATTTTACATTTACTGTCTTGAAACACAATAGCGTAGACATTTGGAGATATTTGTGCATGTATTGTCGCCATATGGAGTTGTCCATTCCTGTCACTATGACAACAGCAGCTTGGATGATACCACGTGTTCTGTTCACTTGACGTTTTCACTTTTAGACGGATTTATCCTCCTCTATTAATTACATTTCCTAATAATCACCCTTATCAACTTGCACACTCGCACACTGAAACAGAAGCTGAGATTTACACAGCCCACCCCCTCCACCTGACCCTGTAAATCCAATTAGAGCTGCTTGAGTGCCCTCCATATCTAACACTCATCGCTCTCAAACACAGTCTCCAGGCATTTATACGTCTGCTTTTCTTTGGATCCCTCTCTTATCCTGCAACGTCGGATGCTATTGAGGGGGAAAAGACCTTTTAATTGTTATCGGTGGGTGTTGGAAGCAACGGGCTGCCCTGTTGTGTTCCCATCTCTCTTGTTTCTCTTAATCGCGACTGTCCCCTCCCTAACCTCCGGCCACCGCCCCTCTCTCTGAGGAGAGTGAGAAGAGGGAACCGGAGAAAGCGTCTGTTCTGTAATCGCTGGATGAAACATGACAGCAGAGCTGGACATCGACCAGGTTTCCTGTGCAGTGACTGTCGTGGTGAGTGTTAACAGAAAGAGTGTGTTTTGTCTCGGAGTAGCCTGTTGCTTTCCCTCTGAAGCACCAGCGGGAACTTTGCAGATGAACAGTTCAAGCTCTCACGCCTGTGCATGAGTGCTGGAGTTTGAGTCGTGTCTGTCGTAGGTAGTGTGGGTGAACGATGGGCGTTATCTGCCTTTTGTCTGACGGTTGTTTACGTGTGTGGTGTGTGTGCTTTATCCTCAGCATGTGTGTGATGCTGTAGTGTTACTTAAACAGTGGAGCATGGTGATAGCAATGGGTTCAATTGTCAGGGAATGCAACTGATAAAAAATGTATTGATTGAATGTAATCGCTGGGATAAAAGCATCTGCCAAATGCACAAATGTAAAGAAATGTATATGCTATGTGAAGACTATAAACTAATGAATAATAATTAATTGATTAACTTAACACTTATTCTGTAAACATGATATTCATTATTCATTTTCTGTAAAATAATTGTAATTTGTTCTACCTTTTAAAGCAACCTTTTGGCTGCCATTACCAATCCCTCTTTTTCCCTTAAAAAAACTTAACTTATGTGCTGCTTATTACCTGCATACTGTCACTTGAGATGCAGCATGGATAATAAATTAATGGTCATTTTATTGGCAAGCTGAAAGGAATAAAATTGAACTATGCATGCTTCTCCAGTATCAATGTAATGCATTTCCCATCAGTATAATGCATGCTGCTGAGCTAAGTAGTTGCATTGGGATTGTCAGTTTGCCCATTTAGATCACGTTCTTACTGTTTTACATTTGAACAGACACAAATAAAATCTGTCTTATAAAAGCTATGCACAGGTTTACTAACCTCCCTGACTTAATAACTGCTTTTAAATTCACATTTATTTGTATCGCACTTTTCACAATACGTATCATTTCAAAGCAGCTTTACAGAAAATGCATGTTTCTACATTACAATTTAGAGTAATTTGTTATCAGAGGGGACTGTGTCCAAGTAAAGTCATAATAATCATGCAGTTAGCTAACATCATGTATTCATTTTGGCAGAAACAATGATGTTATAACTAGTTGTGATCATAATGATTACAATATAGGACATTTGTCAGTGGTGCATGTTGATTCAGAGTTGGCATCATCTGAAATCCCCGCAGGAGTTGGCGTCGTCTCTTCACGTGTTGGAGCATCTGAAATTTCCGTAAGAGGCTGGATCCAAACCGAAGCTGGCGTAATCTCTAGTTACCGTGCGAGAGTAGAAACCAAAAAGCAAATGAAAAATAATTAGTGTAGCTGCTATTCATAACATTTCAAGCAAAAGATAATCACGTGCATGTCATCTGATATAACTGGAGTACAAGGTTATAAGATGTATTATGTGAATGCTTGGATAGTCTGAGCCCCTAAGATTATCAGGATGGCTATTCCAGAGTTTTTCCAAATGTGAAAAGATTTTCCTCCTTTAGTGGACTTAGATATATTCTAGTTTTGTAACCTTAAAGAGTGTGATGGATTATAGCACAATAGAAGATCGGTTAAATACACAGAAGCTAAACCATGATGACATGGTGTGAACGCAACATAAGCTCATTGTTTTGGTTCAGGAGGAACTGTTAAAGGTGGCTGCTGTTTGTTTGTGGCGCTCTGTGACTGTCTGTCTACAACTCTGCATAGCCTCATGAAATGCGCTGATGAGCAGGTGCCGTATGGAAATGCATATGTTGACAGGCAAGTAGGACACATAATTTCATTGCATTTGGACCAAATGCAATGACTGGATGAACATTTATTGGTCCTGAGACTTCCACAGAAGAGATGTAATTTTTTTAAAAAATCTATTTTTGATTGCTATCAGGATGTAATGAGATTTTATACCTGAATAACAAAAAGTCTTTATGAAAAAAAAATTGCCTGCCCTACCTTTTAAATAAACAAAATATGATCTAATACAATCTGATAGTATGATCTAAACCACCTTAATGCCTGTCCCTGAATAGCAGTGTAATTGTATAGGTGATGTAGTGAGTGTCATGATCTAAAGTGTCTTTATGGTTTACAGACCAACAAGAGACAGCTACTTGTGATTGGAGGAGATTTGGACTTTCTCCAACAGACATGACACTGACAGCTGCCCAATCTCTTTGTCAAGTTTTCTTTCTACCATCTTATCCGAGTGCTGGTCTTTGACAGATCCATGACACATTTCTGCGCTGCCCTCAGGCACAACCACATCTACACTCTTGTACAAAAAATAAATAAAATGCAGCAAACAAAAAATGGCAAAATATGTAGGCCGATTTGTTAATTTAATGGGCTTAACCATTTTCTTAACAAATCACTGGTCAGGAAATTAGCAGGAATTGCAGAAATACTTTAGATAAAGTAATCTGGCATGGAATAGCCTTCCCCTTTGCTTTCTTTAAATATTCAAGCCTGGAGGGTAAACTTGCAAACAGCTTTTTACAGGAAGAAGAATCCGTGTTCTTTTTTAATGTTCAGACTATATAGGCTTCAGACAGTTCATGAGTAGTTGAAAATGTCTCCCAGATCATTTGAGTTTATTGTGATACAAAATATTCACTTGGGTTAGTATAGTAGGTAGTGCATTTGCTTAAATTTGCTAATTTCATGACCAATGATTGTGGTTAAAACAATTAAAAGCTTAGCGTTTAGCCATTTTTGTACCTGCTTCATCCAAACCGCTTACTTTTTCCATTTCTGCCCTGCTGCTTGCTTGTGGTTGACTGTTGTGGTGTAATGTTGTCTTAGTAACTGCGTCTATTTGTTGCAATATGTTCTTGAATATATATATATATATATATCTTTTTTTTTTTTTTACTTTTATTCGGCAAGGATGCAATGCATAGTTCAAGTTAATACATTTATAATGTTACAAAATATTCTATTTAAAATGAATGATGTTCTTTTGAACTTTCCATTCATCAAAAAATCTTGGGGAAAATGTATCACTGTTTCCAGTAAAATAAGTAGCACAACTGTTTTTAAACATTAATAATAATAATCAGAAATTTTTCTTTCTGAAAGTGCATTACCATCTTTACCATTACAGGAATAATTTACATTTTAAAATATGCTAAAATACAAATTTATTGTTGTAAATTTTAATTATATTTCACAATATTACTGTTTTTACAAGTTTTTTATTCAAATAAATGCAGCATTGTTACGCATTTCAACAGCCTTTTCCATTGTACACAGCTTTGATTGTAAAGGGGAGTGATCATGTTTTGTTTGTCAGGGCTGCTCACGTCCAGTGTAGAAATGGTGCCACTGTAGAAACACCTGTTTCTGAAGACTGTTTGTCTGATCTCTTGATGTATCATTCAAACAATCACCGAACATGAGATGTCATGGAGAGCAATATGTGTGTGTGCACACTCGAACATAACCGCTTTGTCTATTTTTAAATCAGTCGGTGCTGCTGTGGTTTGCTTCAGGTGTCAGCTGCTAGTATGATTTCTAGATCTCCTGCTTAAGACATCACTATCAGAGACATTACCTGTGACTATGAGACTCAACTATGAGATAAATAATTTAGCTTTCTCTTCTTGCCTTTTATTAACGAATGCGCCTGCGCATAATGACCGTCAATTAAGGTCATTAAGGTCTTGTGTGTTTCTGTGTTAAGTGTGTGTGCAGTCTGCAGGTTTTCATCAAAACAATGTCAGTCTCCTATGGCGCGTTTCAGAGCTGCTTTTGGTGATCCTGCAGGCAAATATATCCAGAAAAATGAAACCTCACGCTGTGTGTGGAATGAGATTAGAGCTGGACCTGCTGCTCTTCTGTTCTTAGGAGTCTAAATTGTGCTGCTAGCTTCTCACCTCACTCTTGTGGTTCATACCTCATCCTGTTTGTGTGATCTTGTAGCTGAGGTGTCCATTTTGTCCGAGGCGGCATTTTTTTTTTTTTTTTTACTTTGACGTATAATGCAGTGGTGGTTGTGGTGATGTGCAACAACAAACAACATCAACGGTGGGCCGAAACCTACGCCACAATGAAACACAAGAGGCTGACGTTGTGACATTCATTTGTTTGGAAACAGGCTAAAAAAAATTAAGGAATTAATTGTGAGCCTGCGCCTGATAGGCTTGCTGTAGTAGACGGTGTTACCTGTGTTACTCAGTGTTCCTCTGCGTGCTGCCATACACTGATTACATTACTTGGCCACCAAGGCACTATAGAAAAAAAAACCATTTAGTTCAGTTGGAGAACGGACGTAACAACTATAAACTGTAAGTGTTTGCTCTGCTCAGTACAGCACGAGCTGTCAGATTTCACTTATCACATGACTAGATTAAAGGCCCGGGTATACTTCATTTCTCCACGTTCACCTCCGTCTCGCACACTCTTGAGTGCGCAAGCTATTTAAAGTTATACTCCTTTTGCCATGAGCGTGGAAAGACTAGTTCGGGCCGTGCACAGTTTCTTGTGGATTTTGTTTTAATATGCTCAATTCACACACAAGTTTTGGAAAATTCACATGTCATCAATTGATTGGTTGCAGGAGCACGACATTGAGAATCCTCACGGTGTCCTTCACGTGACGTTGAGAGGGACCCCTAAAGGCAACCGGCCGGTCATTCTCACCTATCATGACATTGGACTCAACCGTAAGTTGTCACGTATATTCAATTTTCCTGTGTTTCCAGTCTCAGAATGTAGAGTTCACCTACTTGTCGAATACGGGGACGGGTGGTCTAGATCAGTGTTTCTCAGCCCTGTTCCTAGAGGTACACCAACCCTGCGTCAAAATATGCCGACTTCTCTTTTATATAGTAGGTGAAAAACAGTATGTGAAATTAATAGGCTCAAATTCATAGTATTCATTAGTGGGCTTAAAATACCCGGATGACCTCCTACCACCGAAAGTGCACATAACTTTTTTACTATCCCATGAGGTCATGAGAGGAGTCGTGAATGGTCATAAAGGGTCACAACTGGCATTGTACAGGGGTTGGACAATGAAACACCTGGTTTTAGACCACAATAATTTATTAGTATGGTGTGGGCCTCCTTTTGCGGCCAATACAGCATAAATTCGTCTTGGGAATAACATATACAAGTCCTGCACAGTGGTCAGAGGGATTTTAAGCCATTCTTCTTGCAGGATAGTGGCCAGGTCACGACGTGATGCTGGTGGAGGAAAATGTTTCCTGACTCGCTCCTCCAAAACACCCCAAAGTGGCTCAATAATATTTAGATCTGGTGACTGTGCAGGCCATGGGAGATGTTCAACTTCACTTTCATGTTCATCAAACCAAACTTTCACCAGTCTTGCTGTGTGTATTGGTGCATTGTCATCCTGATACACGGCACAAAACTGTGCTCTTACCCTGCTAATTGACCCTTCGCGTGGAGCTTGATTGACAGGTGTTCTAACCAATCATACTTCGCCATCCGCCATTTTGTCCGAAAAAGCAGCCAGTAGAGTTAGGAGGATTTGAACTTGGTAAAATGAATATACTGACGCCTTTCCGCGGTTAAAACAACACCAAGGCACTATAGAAAAAAAAACCATTTAGTTCAGTTGGAGAACGGACGTAACAACTATAAACTGTAAGTGTTTGCTCTGCTCAGTACAGCACGAGCTGTCAGATTTCACTTATCACATGACTAGATTAAAGGCCCGGGTATACTTCATTTCTCCACGTTCACCTCCGTCTCGCACACTCTTGAGTGCGCAAGCTATTTAAAGTTATACTCCTTTTGCCATGAGCGTGGAAAGACTAGTTCGGGCCGTGCACAGTTTCTTGTGGATTTTGTTTTAATATGCTCAATTCACACACAAGTTTTGGAAAATTCACATGTCACCATGATCGGATCACGAGCAGCTTTAACGGATGCTCTACAGCGATCTGTCACGGCACATTAAAGAGCCCCAAAACGGTATTTATTGTTTAAATTTCTTTCAAAAAATGACCACATTTGAAAGCTGAGACTTTGTTTAATATGTTTAATATCAAAAGTAACCGAAAAGTAACCTGGTCTGTCCTGTCTGTCCGCGTGTTGTCAGTCTCCTCTCTGCTCCGCGATGTATTTTTCACTGTGTGAGAACATGGTGAGAGCATGAGAGCAGCATAGCTTGTCGGAACATAGCGACAGTAACTAAGGAGGGCGGGTCTTTGCGAAGGGTCAATTGGACCTTCACAGTCTGCTCTTATTGGTTCGATGTGCAATTAATGAAGATTGGCCACCAGGCTGGTCCAATGTAGCCATGAAACCTCCCACACTAAAATGAGAGGTGTTTCAGTTTCATTGTCCAACCCCTGTATATAGTACATGACAAATGTAGTACATCCGGATTTCACACTATATAGAACATACTTTTTTTAATGGTTGCAAAGAATTCCTCATATAGTAAATATAGTATATATTATAACTCTTTTGTTTCAGATTATATACAACTATATATACTATTTGCCATTAAATGTTGTATATACAACATTAAGCCTGGAAACTGACGATGGTAGTTAATTGAATTTGGTTAAATCAGTTGGTAAAAACAAAAATGTCTTGTTGAACCCAAAGGATCTGTGTTGTTGTTGTTGTTTTTTTTGTCTGATATTAATTTATGAAAAACGAGTTTGAGAAGTGTCTGTGATAATAAACAAGTGTGTTGTTCTCTTGCGACGCAGATAAGTCATGTTTCAACACACTCTTTAACTTCGAGGACATGCAGGAGATTACCCAGCACTTTGCTGTGGTCCATGTTGATGCTCCAGGCCAGCAAGAATCTGCACCTCCTTTCCCCACCGGGTAAGACAGACTACCGAAGAAACAACTCTGGCTCAAAACCATAATTATATCCAAGCCTAACGTCACAAAACTGGTCTGCGCTAATGCATGCTAATCAGTGTACTGATGAGGCACCATGTTCCACCATGAAAACCCACTCATCTGTTGTATCAATTGCTTCTATGACCAGTGTCTGCAACCTGAAAGTCGCACCCAGGCAGTGAAAGCCCAACTCCATGTTAGTTTTTAAGGCAAATGGTTTTCCTGTGCAGATTTTGCAACACTGCTTGGTTTATAAGTTACTTCTGTGTGAGCTCTGCTTCATACAAGGCTATGCTATCGACAATAGACAAACTTTTTGCCACCTAAAGTTTGCTAATGTAACCAAATCTTAACTGCTGATACAGTACATTCACTTCAAAACAATTAAAGCTGGACCAATTTTCATTCTTGCCTCGATCTTCTTTCCCTCAGGTACCAGTACCCCACCATGGATGAGCTTGCCGAAATGCTGCCCTCAGTTCTGACTCAGCTAAAGTGAGTCTGAACCTTACATGTCCTCAATGAAAATAAATCCCATATGTTCACAAAATCCTGACGAACATACCTTCTGTTAAAGTCTCAAATAATTGAGACATCAAAACCAGTTAATGAATGATTCAAATGTCTTAACAGAATCAACAGTGTGATTGGTATCGGCGTGGGCGCAGGAGCTTATATCCTCTCTAGACTCGCTGTAAGTAAAATATCTTCCATTTTATTTTGTTATAATGACCAATTAGTGGTGTAATAACCAACCGTTGGAGTAACTTGTGGTAACAAGTCATTCGATGTTTCATTGAGCAGCAAACAGAATGAAGTTGAGTTCATGAATACGCTAAATTATCCAAATTGACAGATTGTGTTAAAGATTGGATGACGCGTAATTTTCTTTTATTGAATCCAGACAAGACAGAGGCACTACTTATCGGTTCGAAAAACCATCCGCAAAACCTCTCACAACACAACTTTAACATAGTAGGATGCCCTGTTACTTTATCCTCTACAGTAAAAGACCTGGGTGTTATGCTAGACTACAACCTGTCTTTTGAAAAACATATTTCATATGTTACAAAAACAGCCTTTTTCCACCTTAGAAACATTGCTAAGCTACGTAATATGCTATCAGTTTCTGATGCAGAAAAGTTAGTTCATGCATTCATGACCTCGAGACTAGATTACTGTAATGCTTTATTAGCTGGTTGTCCTGCATCCTCAATAAACAAGCTACAGTTAGTGCAAAACGCAGCCGCTAGAGTTCTTACTAGATCAAGAAAATACGATCATATAACACCGATTTTATCATCACTACATTGGTTACCCATAAAGTTCCGCATTAATTACAAGGTATTGCTACTGACTTATAAAGCCCTAAATGGAACTGGCCCCTGACTGAGCCTGGGTTCTCCCAAGGTTTTTTTTCTCCATTAGGTCACCTGATGGAGTTTTAGGACACCATTAGGTCACCCGATGGAGTTTTAGGACACCATTAGTGCACCTGATGGAGTTTTAGGACACCATTAGGTCACTTGATGGAGTTTTAGGACACCATTAGGTCACCTGATGGAGTTTTAGGACACCATTAGGTCACTTGATGGAGTTTTAGGACACCATTAGGTCACCTGATGGAGTTTTAGGACACCATTAGGTCACCTGATGGAGTTTTTCGGTTCCTTGCCACTGTTGCCTTTGCCTTGCTCAGTTGGGGATATTCAAATTAATTAACCAATCATTAATACCATTGATCAGCCCTACCTAACGTGGATGTTTTTTCCACTAGGAAACAAACATTATGTTATTTTGATTGATACTGTGAAGCTGCTTTGATACAATCTATATTGTGAAAAGCGCTATACTGTATAAATATACTTGACTTGACTTCATCAGAGGTGAAGATTATTGAAGTATGTCTGCAGTAAAACCATCTGTCCTGCGGCTTTAGAGACTAACAGTTCACACATGCATTTACACTCTCACCCTACACAAAGCGTCTCGGTTACATATGTTAACCCTCGTTCCCTGAAGGAAATAGGAATAGGCATCTCACTAGAGAGGCCCATCTACTTCGAGTGAAACTAAACAAGCCAATGCACATTGGTGTGCAATCATTTGCATCAGCTGTTCAGTCTCGCAGCGCGGGTATATAATAAGCAGAAGGTGTGATTGCACTTCAGTTTTCTGCTGGCCGCCCCCCTCTCGTGAAGTGAACATGCAACCTGAGCGGGCAGGGCACGCCTTGTGCTTGGTAAGCCAAGGCGATGACATCCACTATCCAGTGGGCCATCCTCTGGTTGGAGACAGCCTTTCCCTTCTGCTGGCCTCCATAACAGACAAAGAGCTGGACTGAGGGCCTGAGACTTTAAGTTCTGTCCACATACAGACGCAGAGCGCCTCCAGGGGCAGTGCTTGCAGGGTCACTACCTGGTCATATAACAAGGAAGTTGTAGGAACCTTGGGCACATAGCCAAGCCGGGCTCTCAGTACAACGTGGTCGTCACCCGGCCCAAACTCTAGGCATGATTTGTCGACCGAAAATGCCTGCAGGTCCCCTACCCTCTTGACAGAGGCCAATGCAACCAAGAGCAAAGTCTTCATGGAGAGAAGCTTTAAGTCAGCTGAAGTGCTTGAAGCACCAGGGAAAGGTCCCAAGAGTGTATGGAGGGGGGTCGAGGAGGATTTAATCGGATTTAATTTTGAACGGTAGTTTGTGGAGACTCCGATTCAAAACTCGCAGGTCCAAGATCGGTCGTAACCCACCGCCTTTCTTGGGTACAATGAAGTAGGGACTGTAGTGCCCTGACCTCATATTGGCTAGAGGGACCGGCTCTATCGCGTCCTTCGCCAGCAGCGACCGTAGCTCCGAGATGGTCTTCTTCCCACAATGGGTGCATGACTCATCCACGAACGCTGCCTTAGCGTGTTCGAGGCCCAGACACACGAGGCAGCGATCGTGACCATCCCGTGACCACAGGTAACGACCGCATCCAGAAACACACAGATAGAAAGTCATCTTGAAAAAGACACAATCTATCTGTGTAAGCACTTTAAGGGACTGCTCTCACTGGTGCTGAAGAAAGCAGGGGAACGGTCACTGCAAACACGGATAAGAAAGTGCACCTGTCTGTGCGCGGTCTCTCTCTCACTGGCAGCTCTTACCAGCTGTAAAAACAGCCTTTTTGTTTGCTCAAAAAAAAAATACAAGAAAAGAGAGAGAGAGAAAAAAGGCCGCTCACGCTGCTGTGCTGTCACGCCCGCACCGGGATGAAGAGGTCCAAGAAAGGCTTGTCTTGACTTCACAGTCTTAATAGAAGCCATCAAAGTGCTTGGCTCTGAAGCAAAAAGCTGAAGTGCAATCGCACCTCTGCTCATTATATACCCGCGCTGCAAGACTGAACAGCTGATGCAAATGATTGCACGCCAATGTGCATTGGCTTGTTTAGTTTCACTCTAAGTAGATTGGCCTCTCTAGCGAGATTCCTATTAGTCGGTCACGAAGTACGTTGAGACTGACCGGCTGACAGGGAACCCTCATTCACCATCTATGAAGAAACGCACACGCTGGAGATGAATACCCTCATAAACGCATTCATTACGACGTCATACACACTCGCTTATTATCAACGTATGAAGAGATAAAGGGTATTTTTCCTAAAATTATCTGAAGTTTCCATAGCCTTTCACCTACTTCATTATTTCAGCCCAGCATATCACACTCTCATAGTTCTAACACATTTCAGTGCACTTTTTCTTATTTCTGCTACATACGTGCTTGCTTGTCAAGTCCTGTGAAATCAGACGGCCAATTGGAACAAACACACATACGCAGTTCAGCAGATTAACCACATTTAAACTATTTAAAATCATTTGAATTACACCTTGGTTATCACATTTTTGTCTGTAGACATGTGGTCATGCATGAGAACTGCCTAGAATGCTTGCGTTTCTCTGCATGTCTTTCTAGCTCCAGTGATGGGCCTTATTCAGAAATGAAAACTAAGAGGTGTGAAACCTGAACCATTTTCCATCACGGTCACAAGACGCTTGATTTGTTCAGCTTGCTATAGCTGAAGTTCTTCTTTAAAACCAATTGTGAGCTCTTACAGTAAGTCAGCGCACTGACATACTGAGAACTTGGTTAAGGTGTTGATGTCGATAGCGGATTAGGTCACGTAAAATAAAAGGTTTTGCTTGGTCACTGCTGAGATTAAAGCTGCATGGCTTTACTTTGCTGCATTCTCAAGCCACCTTACTTCTGTAATGTGACGTATGTTGGGATGAAACAGAATATTCAACAAGACAATGTAGGCCAGAACATCAACAGCACCCACTTTTTAGTCTACTGGCTGAGTTAATCCCTGAGAGGATCTATATGTATCCCAATTACCCCAATACCAGTCCTGTAATAGTTATTAAATTAAGGTTAAGGCCAATTCACACTGCACCGACAGATGAAGACCAATGCTGACAGTCACCAGATTATAGCGCGTCACTTCTCAGACATTCTAACGCCGATTCATCATTTGGCAAAAACAAGCTCCGACAGATGGCAACAGACTCGCACCAATCCGACAAATAAAAAAAAAAGGGTGACAATGATGAAAAAAAATTACATCTTGAAACTATCTCTTCAAACATCTACTTGGCTAGTAACATTATTCATTATTAACCAGTAACAAGCAGAATTGGTCATGTTCGCCAAAAAGACAAAGCTTTTTTACCCTTTAGACCAGAGGTCTTCACTCCTGCTCCTGGAGAGCCACTGTCCTGCAAAGTTTAGTTCCAACCCTAATCAAACACACCTGAATCAGCTCATTAAGCACTTCAGAATCGCTTGAGTATTCAAAGGCAGGTGTGGTGAAGCAGGTTGGAACTAAACTCTGCAGGACAGTGGCTCTCCAGGAGCAGGAGTGAAGACCTCTGCTTTAGACTAATGTGCATTAATGCACAACAAGACTGGGAATGAGTATTTCAGGATGTAAATGGAATCAGTTTTTCTTTTTAAATCAACAAGTGGTATTCCTGTGGTATTTTTGTGCTCCCATGTCAATAACAATGTGTTTGAGTTAGACCCAGACAAGTCTATAGGTAGCAATAACACAAAAAAGTCAAGAATCTGTCTCATTAGTCTGTTCAGTCATGCGCTTAATCCTCCCTCAGTAGGTGCCCTGAGGGTTAAAATCAGTATTAGCAGTAATGATGGACTGATCCATGTGTTGTCATTCTCTAGCTGAATGAGCCTGCTCTGGTGGAGGGATTGGTTCTCATCAATGTGGACCCCTGTGCTAAGGGCTGGATCGACTGGGCTGCCTCGAAGGTAAAATTATGAATGCACTGTCAAATTAACTAAGTTAGTTTAGTGCAGATCATTATTAAATTAATAATTAAATAAAATGACACAAATTGATACTTGTATTCATCCCAATGACAAGGTACTGACAGTGGACTATAGGTGAATAATATTAAATAATATGGAAATAAAACACAAATATATTGGCTTTTTGTAACTGGTACATCTGCCATAGTAGTCTTTGTATTATTTTTTTAATGCTTTTCTCAAAAAAATAATATTGATACTGGTGGCTGTTTGCATTTTAATTTAATCAGAATTTCATGTAATTAATTAGATTTTTTTGTCTTTTATTTATTTGACTATTATGCACATTTATTCCCAGAAAATACTTTATATATTATACTTCCATTATTAGCTACAAGCCAACTCTAATCATTCCTCCATACTTTAGATTTCTCAACAGATTAGTGTGCTTGATCTTCTTAAGATTTTCCCTGTTGTAAAGCGCATAATAACCTTACAGGTCAGATTGCTACGATGATGAAAAGTGCTCAAGTCAGTGGATGTGAACATTGAGTGGAGGTGCTGGGAACAAGATTTGTATGATCTTCTCAAACATCTCATTTAAAGGTTGTGCTTTTCACTGTGGTTGTGTGTTTCTGCTGTAGCTGTCTGGATGGACCAGCAATCTAGTAGACATTGTGATGGCACACCATTTCAGCACGGTAGGTCTTAAATATGATATTCAGCACAGCATCTGTGAGATAATTCTCTCAGTACATCTCTTAGAGTCTTAGAGTTCATGAGCTGAGTTTTTGTACCCCAGGACGAGCTGACAGAGAACCAGGAGATCATTCAAACTTACCGTCTGCACATCGCTCAGGACATCAATCAGGACAACTTGGCTCTTTTCTGCCAATCATACAACAGGTGACATCATCAAAACCCTGATCTAGGACCAATTCACCCACTGATCCTTGTCATATGTGCTGATCTTAAAAAGTTTTTTTTTCTTTTTATTACAGCCGGCAAGATCTGGAGATTGAGAGGCCTGTCCCGGGACTTAATGAAAATACAGTCAAAACACTGAAGTACGTTAATTGGTCGTCTATTTAATGGCTATTAAATCATGGTGTCTCCTCTTCCTTTCACTTTTATGTCTCTCCTCTCTTGCTGTTTAGATGTCCTTCCCTGCTAATAGTTGGTGATACATCACCAGCGGTAGATGCTGTGGTGAGTGACTTCAAAAACACTGCCATTGCGTCTATTGGCAGTGAGAGAGAACACAGTGTGCTTTCTAAACGGCTCAGTGTGTTTTATCTCATTGTACCATTTATCTGTTCAGACTAACCGTGACATCACATCCTAAAAGGGGCTAGTCATCATAACATCTTATGCACTTGTGTTTGTTGTAAAGCACCTCTGAATTAATAATTGCTTACACACTTGTCAAGATATCTTGACTTACCATACATGTGCAGAAAGTGAATAATATTCATACTTCTGGTCTTTGATACAGATTTGCCAATACAGCAATTCCATCTGTGCTAAAACCCTTAAGTAACAGCTTTTGTACTTAAAGTTTTGGCACCTACTGAGTTTCCCTATTAAATAACAAGGGTGGCACTTTTAACAGTTTGGTTTAGTACAGAGTTGTTCATTGTATCTGTCTATTCCTTGTATTCTGTTTCTAAACTGACCAGGTGGGATTTGATCTGGGGTTTTTTCACAGGTTGAATGCAACTCGAGGTTAAACCCAACCAAGACTACTTTACTCAAGGCATGACAGCTTTTCCCCTTCTAGACCAATGTTTTGATTGAGGGATGCAAACTTGTCACCTTTCGGCTAAAATTGAAATTTTGGTTCAAATATATAATTTGTGTTATCAAACAGGGACCGGCAGTTTAAAGCCTTTGACAAAAATCGAATCTAATTTGTTTTTAAATGCATAAAGTTTAGTGTTTTGTATTTTTTTGAAATACATAAAGTACTTTGTGCCAGTCAACCTCTTTATTAGGCTGCTGATTTCCTGTATCAACTAGTTCAGGCCCCCCCAAACCCAACTTTCATGCATGTGAGCTGCAGCTGTACAACTACAACTATTTTCTGAATAAAGGGATTCGCACAAAGAGATGTTACTCACATTTTCATCCAAAAATGAAAATTTGGTCATTATTTACATTATTCCAAATCTGTATTAGTTTCTTTCTTCTGCTAAATGCAAAATATATTTTGATGATTTATTAATTTATGGTTAACTATCCAAATAAGGAATAAGTGATACTTCACTGAATGGCTGATTTCACCTGTATTTGATATATTTATGCATTTGAAAATCCAAAGCACTCAACTATTTGCACAAAATTGTAATATGAATCATTTATAAGTTTGTTGTCCCCTTGCAGTTTTCCAGCTAAATTAAAGCTCTATGATTTAATGTTTGACAGCAAAGAAATGAATGAATATTAATATTGTAATTTTACTTTTGTTCTGTAAAATAAAATTATTATTTTATTTTTACAGTGCAATAGTATTACAACTATAGTAATGTATTGATTTGTTTGCTTTTAATAATATAATACATTAATAATTATTATTATTATTTAATCATATTAAATGTTTTTCATAAAAACAATACTGTCACTATGGCCTGAGACTATGAAGTTCTAGGGTGAGTTTTTCCATATAATCACATGACTGTAAATCCACATTTTAAAGATATTTAATCATTTTCTTCTCTGGGCCGTTTCTTTGACACCTTTTTCACCCCTGATGAGTTTGCATCCCTGTTTTTTTTTTTTTTTTTTTTTTTTTTTTTTTCCAGTATGTATATTTCTTTCAACATGACAGAATGTATTGTATTAATGTATTATTGTATCCTCCTTTCTTCAGATGGCAGATTGTGGTGGACTTCCCCAAGTTGTCCAAGTAAGAATAAAAGACAACACCATTATTCATTATGTCTGCCATGGCATCAGTTTTACGTAGTTTTGACATTAAATGTGGATGTTTTCTGTTTTTAGCCGGGCAAACTCGCTGAGGCCTTCAAGTACTTTGTCCAGGGAATGGGCTACAGTAAGTATCTGTCCTCTTTCTCTTCTCATAGGCCACTTTAATGTTGAGCGCTTGATCGTATCATCTATCACAGTTTATATTTATATTCACTGTTTGTATAAAATTTGTCTCTTGTTTGCATTTCGTGTCTGAAAGCATCTTGTTGTTAGAGAGATGTCAGCATCATCTCAACTTACATACTGTATGTCCCCAGTGCTTTAATAATGCATGTCATAAAACATAACAACGTCTAAAACAGCAGCAGTGATATGACACATTCAAGTGTGAGAGAGATAAATCAGGGCCCTCAGATGTTATGAACATGATAATAACTATAATCTACCTCAGGTCCATTCTGAGTCAGGTGGTATTCTTGAGTAAAGCAGGTCTCAGATCAGCCCTCGGATGCACTAACACATGACTTGTCTTCCGTGTGGCCGTTCAGTGATGCGCTCTTCAGCGTGTAAGTACACTAGTCTTCCTCTAAGAGCATGATGTGTGGCATGAGCCTTGTGTGACTTCTCTGATCTTCAGGTTTAATATCTTTTGTGCCCTAAAAGATCATTTGACTGCACAGTGCTTTGCATAGCATGGGAACTTTATTGCTTTAAAACCTCAAGCGTTCAGACATCAGCTTCATTCAGCTCTGTCTAATGTTTATATGGATTATGTTTAGAATAGATTTCTATTCAGTGATATAAACATGAAATACATTTTTTTGTGTGAAAAAAACGAACTTATTGCATTGATGTAAAAGTAAGGTTTGTTTCCACAGAGGTTTTGGCAAGTCTATAAAGAATCCCAAAAGTTCTCTTAAAATGATAAGCCTTGTTAAACAATGTAGATGGTTATTATGTTTTACCTACAGTTATGCAAATCACACATGACATACCTAGAAAATGAAATGCCCTCAAATTTCCATAAACTCATAGATATATTTTCATAAATGCTTTCACTTTTAGGGGTTTCCAAGTGGTAACTACTAGTACTGTCAACTATGGTTTTCAATTAGAGCCTGTCAACAGTATCAATATTTTAGGCTTTTTTGCTATTATTGGCCAATAAATAATAATAATTAACCGAACGGGCTCATTTATCTTAAAGAGCACTATCCTTTCAAATGTTTGGGATTGGTAAGATTAAAATGTTTAAGGTTTTAATATTGTTGAAAAAAGTCTCATGTTCATTAAGGCTGCATTTATTTGATCAAAAATACAGCAGCAACTTTGCTGAAATATTGTTCATCTTATATTGCAATTTAAAACAAATTATAATAATACATTTTTAATTAATTTCTATTTTAATGTAATTTATCAACTATGTGTTGTATATTTACCGTATAATATGCAAAGTACAAGTACATTGTTATCTCTAAATCTGTTCTTTTCTCTAACATTTAAGGGTGACATATATAGGCCTACTATATAGGGCACTTTCATTTTTAAAAAGTAGCTCTCAGATGAAAAAAGGTTGGAGACCCTGGTCCAGAGAGTGTTTCTGTCTGACACGACTAGCAACAGTTATTTAGTGATTAGGCGTTCTGAGAGTGAGAGGAACGTGATCGCAAGCGGCCTGGCTTATTTGAAAATGCTCACATTTTGTCACGATTAGTCACATTTCTCCTCCATAATCGCTAATCTAATCCTCAGATCAGTTTGACCTTTTGTAAGTCTTTTTTTGTGTTTCTACTGAGAAACGCAGCCCTCCATGAGGAAACAAGCACACTGTGAGAGATTTGTGCCTTTCTGACCCTTTAATTCTGAATTACTTTGATTTTAGATTAGAGGTGTACAACTTGCTCTAACTTCATTGCTGACTTCATTATTATGGTCAGTTTAATTAAATGATTTTGGAACAGTTTATGATACTATTGATTAATTAAATAGTCAATAATTTCATAAATTGTTGGGAAAAAATCACTGAATATTTACTATAAAACAGACCAGCATTTACAGCATACACAGTTTGTGAATATTAGATTTAAAAATTAAAGAATAATAATATATGCAATAAAAAATAGTGCATATACATTGTAAATTATTACCGTAATTGTCAACTATTAAAATCCATAATCAATGCATGGCATATTTATTGTTGAATGTGATGCATCACAAAACACCAGTGCATTTTTACACCCCATGATGTTTGAAATGTTACTTTTATTTTTGTGCAAAAACCCAGCATGCAACAGTTCCTACTTGTTGAAAAGGCATTTTAAGACCTGTAGATCATTTGCTTTGTTCCGAAACGGGGATCAAAATTATTACAGTGTTGTTTTTTTCTTAGTTTGGTTGGCTTTTACAAGGCAGCATTTCTAAACTGACCAAAATTTGATAATACAAGTCATGTGCAAGTAAACTGTCCATTTATGTTTATGATTCCGCTCATAGCGGTCTTCAGTTAGGATTAAACCAGAAGATTAAAGCCCATCTCTTTGAGATGCGCACTAAACGCCTTGTAAACTTCGATATTTTTATGCGCTTTGGACAGTTGATCTGAAATATGTTTGTCCAAATTTCAATTAGGCAATTCACTTAGTCTTTCCTCCTGGTAAACCCACGATTTTGAGAAGCATTATCAAAACAAACACTGCTGCTCTTCACGCAACATGCATAAATACATTGCGATACAGCCTGGTTCATTGACTTTTTGGGTTTTTCAAGCAGGCCGAGACCTCCTCGTTCAGGGGATCTCGTACGGATTGTTCTATTGTGGATCCGAGTGCGATTGCCATGTTCATATATATGCCTAAACGAACTGAACTAAGGGAGAACACATGCCAAGTTTCAAAACAAACACTCCAAACAAGTGAGGTGTGAAAATGCCTATGACACACTATCATACACATTTGACCCTTAATTAAAAACGTAATTTTACGTTTGAATATATTAATCACTTTTTCTATATTCTTAAAGTAATATTTGACTCTTCATACACGTGTACACTTTTGATTCAGACAGGAAAAGTACGTATGGGTGTAATTCTTTTGTCTGTGGAAATATTATTGTATGCAGAATGAGTCATTAAGAAAGCGTAATTTTCATTGGCTGATTCTGTCACTGACATGTTAGTGTTGCAGTAGAGGGAGGGTATCACCGGTAAATTCCACTTTGTGTTTTGAGTCTGTTAAGTGTGTTTTTGTTCTTTTCTTGGTTAGTGTTTTGGGTGTGATATTTATTTAGTACAAACCCACACTAATCAGGGACTATCCCAGCAGAAGACACTTTCCCTTCTACAGAGCTTCTCTCACTTTCTCTTTTTGCACTTTGATTGTCACAGTCTGAAAAAGTATATTAATCAAGAACAATATTTTCTTGTTTTTTTATTTATTTAAGTGTTGGATGAATGATATTGTAATAGTATTCTCTCACCACATTTAGTTTTTTGTTCAATTTGTAGCGAATATCCTTGACACCTGAAAGACATTAAATGTGCAAAAGGGAATCATAACCATTCAGAAAAATGTCCATGTCACTTTTCTTTCATTTGAATTTTTAACAGTCTAACTGTCAAGGCTATTCCCATCGCCCGATCTAACGTCCCCTACTTTCCTTGCGTCTTCTCCTATAGCGTCTACTTAATCTTACCTTTTCTCTATCCTCTCTCTTTCAAAAAGTACTACCAAATAATCTCTCCCTTTCCTCTGTCCCATCTTTTTCCTCCTCCTCTTGCATTCCCTTTCCCTATCTTCTTTCTTGACCCCTACAACCAATGCCAACAGTCCCTCATGTGCTACTCAGCCACCTGAACAGCGAATCAGGTACCAGGAGACCAGCCAGCTGCACCTAAGCCTGTCATCCTAACCCTCCCGTGCCTCCTGTCCTCACTGTCTATCCGTCCATGTCCCAATCACGTGCATACAAATGTCTTTGTGGCTCTGCATCATGACGTTTGAAGCATGGTAAATAGACATACGTGTTAATGTTTGTTGATTGTCATAAGCTGTCTGAGAGAATGTTTGTGCACACTGTCCACAATCAACAGACGTCTTACGTTCTTTTATGATTCTCTTAGAAACATGCCTTTACTTTGCATGCCACATTCTGCATTGACTGAAGTTGACTATTCATTTTGCTGCAATGGTTTTGCAAAATGAATTTGAGCTTGATCCTGACACGAGATCTCTTTCCTTCATGGGAGAATAATGAATGCAGTGATCGCGTCGCCTCAAGATTGTGATATTTATTTATAGAGTGCTGCAGGAATGAGTCCTAAAACCTAGAATTATTGAGCTTACATTTCCATCGTTTTTTGAATGGGTTTTTGGTTAAATGCTTGAAATGAGATCTGTAGTTAACACTATCTCTAGATATTTTTCACATTTTATTCTATGACATAAAATACATCAGTAATATAGCCCACGTGGTTCTCTCAAGCTACTGTAAGTGGGACTACAGAGGTTCTTGGGCACATCATCACAAGAAAAGCTTATCTACTCACTTTTACAGCACTCTTACAAGTTGTGAAAGTTTGAGTTGGAGTAGAATGGAAATTTTGAAGAAAGATTGAGCTGTTGAAGTTATGCGACCATGGTTTATTTCGTTTATAGTCTTTTTTACTTCAGAGGATTATATTTAGTCTTCAAAATCAATAAAAGTTGGGTTCATCTGTGAAGATTATATTGTTGGTCAGGTCAAAGAGCTTCACAGAGCCTATTTTTTGCAACGATCCAAAAACCAATGGAAAAATCCTAGTTGAGGGAACCACTGATTCGAAGTTCCAGACTGGCCAATAAAAATGCATCATCCTCATCATCATCATCATAAAATACATCATGCAGCACTCTATTTAGACCATGTATTCAGAAGAGACTTAGTTCTAAAGCCTCGTACACACCGAGACGAATATCGGTCGCGTTATTCGTCAGCGTTTTTAACACGTTTTTTTGTGTTCACACCAAAGCGATTTTCGCTGACGATGAGCCGAGTGAGCATGCAAATTCATTCCCTGACATTAGATGGCGCTTAATGTAAAACAGAAATACCCCGGTCCACAAAGTGGCGCTGCGCAACTTTACGCTTCTGACACTCGCTTGTCACTCAGAAGAAGAGAGCAAGTTTGTCGCGTTTGTCATATAGTTCTTTATTCTCTCGTTGGTGTCTCTTTATAAAGACACCAAGAAGACCAGCAGATCTACATTCATCTTGCCTTGCATCTTCCTCGTCTTATTTCTTCCCGGCAGAGTGTATACGCTGTGTGTACGCTGAGTGTACGCTGTATATCTTCTTTGCCCTTACGTATGTGTGCTCGGCAAGACCGTTTTGTGTTTGAGCGCCCTCAAGTTGTGTTTTACTGTAACTTCAGAAACTCCAGACACGTGAGCAAAAGCGCCAATCTCATTGGTCGGATAGTTTTTGACGCGGCTCGTCAAACCAAAAAAACCAACCCGATTTGTTTAAAAAAAAATGACACTTTTACACGTGGCGTTTTACGCGTCGGTGTGCACACTCACATTGGCACCCATTGTTTAGTCACGAGGCGTTAAACGTTGGCGAATATCGCACGCGAAATTCGTCCTGGTGTGAACAGGCCTTAAGCGTATCTAGTTCTGAATCCCAAATTTGCATACTATCCATCCTGAATAATATTAATTAAAGTTACTTTGTTCTGAATCGTAGTCCGTAGTGTATTAAAAAATAGTAAGTCATAGTGTTACTGATGGGTTTTTGAGATTTTCGTAATGTGTCCTGTTTACACAGGCCCCCAAAAGGCCTGTTTACACATGTTCACTTCAAGCGTATCTGATGGTGTAAATGGAGTTAAATCCGATCATTTAAGCCACTTCACGATGTGGTCTGAGAGGAAACTGGACAAGTATAAATGCATCTGGTTGTTTAAACCACTTTTGTAAATTTTACTCCTCCCAAAATGTTAAAAAATAAATGTGTGAGAGAAAACACTATTATTTTCAGTAAAAGTAGATTAAATGATTAAAGTTTAGATGAAAACCTTACCAGTGCTGATCGCCACTCTTTCTGCTATTGCTGTCTTTTGATCTTGAAATTAGCTGATGATAAATAAAATGCAGCTCATATCTTGCTTTTTTATGTGAACTCTGTTAAATTTGCATATAGCGCAAAGATTGAAGATCAGATTTATGCTTGTTGTGCGGAGGCACATTTATGTGTAAAGTGATAAGTGTTAATGGAACCGTTTTAACATTACATGTAGATGCATGAAGTGACCATGTGTAACGGCCCAAACATACAATGCAAATACTGTCGGCTGATTCATAAACAACTCGTTTATTGTTGCCCAATTCCCAAAACTCTTATCAGCTCTTTTAATAGTTCCTAGTTTGAATCGGTTTGAAACACTGCCACATAGAGATAATTTGTTTCATACTGTATTTAATCAAAATGCACATTAATAAATCAAATATACCCAATTCGAAACCTTCCATTTAGCTTTCCTGCTGCAAATCTCTATAAATAGTGTGTAAGAAGTATATGAATTGGGATTCAGCTTACTAAAGATTATCATAGTATCTCAATCAGTCCAGCGTTAGTTGAGCAGTCAGCGAAGTGTAGATGTCACTCTGAGGAGACTCATTATTCTCCCCGTCCTGGATCTCCATGTGTTTGGATCCGGGTGCGAAACTGACTTTCCTGTGAAGCACATGCCCTTCACTCAGGATGCTCCAACTGTCATGCAGCAGCATTAGTCTGTACATGTTTTCAGCTCCGTTCGGTTTCTCTCTCCTCTCTCTCAGTGCCCACTGTTGGTATGACCCGATTGGCCCGGTCCCGCACTCACTCTGCCTCCAGCATGGGCTCAGCGGACGGCACGCGCAGCCGCGCTCATACCAGTTCACAGATTGAGGGCGCCACTGGCGGCCCCGTCCACGACAACCAGACCAGACCACAAACCATGGAGGTGTCCTGCTAAAGCACCCACAACCAAGCCACCATTTCACCTGGGATCATTCGCGTGTTGCCCTTCTGCACCTCAGACCGCTTTCTGTCCGATGTGGGTTTTTTCCCACACTCTGGCTTTGTCTTTCTTTCTTTGTCTACTTGTTCCCTTGTGGCCAGAGAACAAGTATACAAAAAGCTGATGAAGGGATGCACTTGTTTGATGTCTAGTAATCCATGTGATTAACATATTGGAATATTCCTCCACTGCATGGACGCACACTAACTTTTTCTGCTGATGTTTTTACCTTGATCTTGATTGGCGTACTACTTTATTACTCCATTTTTTATTTGTGTCATCCTTCCAAGATTAATTTTCACACTGGATATGCTTCTTGTGTGTATATTTAGCTGGTAGCTGTTGTATATTGAACGTTCAGAGGGTATTCTCGTCTGTAGCAGGAGAGTTTTCGTTCCCTCTCTTGCTCTCTCTAAGGTCTTCCTGCTCCTTGTGTTTACTATAGAGACGACCGAACCACTTCACTTCCTCTTTGTAGACTGATTTCTGGCTTTTCGACGGTTTCTACTTGGCAGCAGCTATTATGATTTGACTTTGATTGACGGTCTGCTATTTGTAGTGTTTCGAAAAAGCTACTGATTAGCATGCCCCTATTTTAAGTGTACAATAGACATTTATATTTGTATTCATTATGTTTTGATCTTTCTGCAATGGTTAATTTCACTTTGGTTTACATGGAGAACTGTCCTGAGTTTTAGACTAGAAGCCCCTAAATAGTGAAGACTTTGCTTAGGTTTGCACATAAGTTCATGTACAATACTTTTCACAATCTGTGCTTTGGAGGTCAGCTGCACCAAAACAAGCCAATAGCTGAAGAGAAGATCTGTAGCTCGTTCAAAGAACAGTTATATGTACCATAAAGGGCATCTAGAGGGATGAAAACAGCATGGTTCCTCTGAATGCACTATAGTAACCTGTAGGCTTTTGGTAAAAATTCTCCATTCCTTCTGTACAGTGGACTGATATCCCAATAACCTCTCTGTTAGCTTCTGAAGTGTTGTTGTTATTGGTCTTTGTTCTTTATTCTTTTAATGGATGTCAATTGTTGATTGTACCGCTGCCTTGATGCGTTGTGCTTTGTCCTCCAAGCATTTAGGGGGCGTTGTACTGCATACTGTCTGCTGAGTATATCAATTTGTACGAATATTGAAATAAAGTAGTTGTACATAAAACTTGTATGTTTCTTTATTGCTTTTATCAGTTTTTTACAGTTGCTAGTAGTGATGGGGACGAGACCGCCTATGTCGAGTCCGAGTCAAGACCAAGATCTTTAAGGGTCGACTCCAAGTCGAGATTTTGTCTCGACATGTCAGTTTTGATATTCATGATTTAATATCACCCCAGTTAATAATCAACAGTTAGGCCTACAACCTAAGCTAGATTGGGAATTGTTTAGAGGAGCAGTCATAACGTCTTAATATGGACAATGCTTTTACTATCATTAAAAAAATCCCTACCACATGCATCATCTTCTGCCTATTTTTCTAAAATGCTTCAACAGTGCTGCTCTGTCATCAACATGTTAAGCCCACCCTGACTTTTTTAATCAGTACATGCAGAGCAAATAAAAATTTTCTAGTGGCATGTCTAAATTAGTAGGATTAGCTACTTTATAACATTTTCCAACATTTCCCAATTTTAAATATTTTGACAATACACTCGAATTCAGAATCTTTTAAAACTTTATTCCCCCATGACACACACAAACATTACATAAACACAATTGCACTGTGTAATGCGGGTAATGATGATACTGACTCTTTTACACTTATTTTATTATTATTGTTATTATGTGTTTTTAATATTTTTTTATATGAACATTAAAAAAAATTACTTTGGAAAAAAAATCTCGAGGACTCGGTCTGAAATTACGAGTCCTCCTCCCACTGTGGTCCGAGTCCGAGTCAAGACAGAGTCTTTGAAGGAACAAGTCCGAGACGAGTCCAAGTAGGCAGAAATCGGTCTCGAGACCGGTCTCTAGTCCGAGACCGTATTCGAGTACTACATCACTAGTTGCTAGGACACAATTTTCAGTACTTGGGTCACTTTTTCTCTTCACACAATTCCCCTTGCCAACTTTCAGCTTGGCACAGCAGTAAATTTCACATTCAAAATGCAGTAAAACTACCAAAACACTTCATACATGTCTCAAATCAACTTGTTCTTTCAGAGCACTGTAGCAAACCTAAAAAAATAGCAACAAAACTATTTTTTACCTGCATCTAAAAAATATGAAAATGACATTCGTGAGGGTCAGAAAGAACAATTCATGGATTATCAAATAAATAAATGTTTTCATTGATAATATATTTCAAAATTCACAGCATGCAGGATCAATTCAACCCACTTTATATGTTCTAGGGTTAAGTTAAACTTTTTTTTTTTTTTTACATGCAAATTGACTTTTAGGTACAGTAAGTTCTGGCAGTATTTGTGTTGAAGTTAGAAGAGAATTCATGTATTTTAGTATAAGTAGTACTAGTCATTGAATGCATTTTTGTATAAATTATCAAGTTTTGGCCACATTGACTGCTGTTGTAATCACTATGTGTAGAGTTTTGGAAAAGTGAATATATTTTCTTGTGTGTTCTTCAGGAGAAAAAGTCAGACAAGTTTGAAACAACCTGAGGGTAAGAACAACAAAGTACAGAATTTACATTTTAGGGTACCTTAAAGGAGCTGGGAGAGTGTAGAAAATGGTCAGGGAAAAGCATGCTTTTAGGGCAATAAAACCTTGCCTAACATTATGATTAGACTTCAGGGAAAAACAAAGTATGATGTGATCCAAATCACTTCAAAGTACAACTTCATGCACTGAGTAATAGCACTCAATATGCACTTCTATCATGTCAGTCAACTTTTTTTCTGTCATCTCAGCCAGCTGAGAAAGTTTCCGATCACAAGCAAGACTGGTTTTATTGATTGCATGCGGTCAAAGTTGACACATTTGGAAGCTATTTATAGAAACTGTGGCATACACACTTCAAGTACTTGAAGTAAAACTTTTGACCACAGCCGACAGGATCAGTCAAAAACAGATCTATGCTGAGTCTTCTTTCCATCTGATATGCACGATCACTCAACTAGAGGAGATTTACTGACTTTATGTCTGTCATTTTCACTTACCGTATAGATTTGCCGATTTGCTTCTCCTCCACTTTTTGTGACCAGGTAGGATGACATCCCACTACGACTTTAAATAACTCGCTCCATTTGTCATGGGAACTAGGGTTGTTATCTTCAGCTGCATAATTAAATAAGTGATGGTGATGCAATGCACATATTCAGAATTCATAGAAAGCTCAGTTTAAATGTAACATGAATCCCAATGCAAATTGTGCATCCATTATCTTTTTTCTTTTTTGTCAGCTGGGGTTTAAAATGTGTAAATGAGCAGTAATTTGTAGCAAGACTTGATTTGCATCTATGCTGATCTGGAGCCAATCTGATCATTTAGTTTCCATGGCAGTTATTGCTATGGCAATTTGGTGCATTTGGGAATATTGAAATTAATATGTGCAAAAAAGCAGCACCAGAGAATTTCTGAACCTTTTCAAAATTGCGTAAGCCGCTTCCATCGGCATTCGTATCGTTGCATCAATTAGCCCATGACATCACGACATTCAAAACTTTTCTCCACCAACATCGGTGTTGTGTTAGTGAAGCTTAAACATGATCAAACCACCTTCTTCTAGTCTGTTCTCTCTGTCAGACATCTGTGCGTCAGCAAAGGAGTGACAGTTAGACCTGTTCGTCACAGGAAACTACAAGTGTGTACTAAATAACTCTGCCTACCTCTGTGTGTGCTTGCTAAAACACTGAGACGACCACAGCAGCATCCCACAGTACACTTCACCTGAAACTGAGCTCAACTACTGAGACGAGACAACTAGCCTCTGATCTGTGCGAAAATCACCCAAATCAGTTTCCTAACGCAACTATCTCAGTTTTCAGACCTGTTGCATGCGCAGGTGAGGAGAGGTGTGTTTGCTCGAAAAGAAGGATTGTCATCAAAGCTAGCTTGAAGACCATGAGGTGAGTACGAAACATTATGCTCACGTTTTAGTCTATTTAAGGTTGTTTTTGCTGACCGCTATGAACTTTTGTTAATTTTGCTGGTTTATCGAAAGCGCCTTGCATTAATTTAGATTCATAGTACTTCAAATCATTTTTGGTTGGGAGAAAGTCTGGTCATTTTAACACTGGGAATAATGTGTTTTGTGATTGGTCTATATTCATAATGTTAACACAAGAAGCTCAGACTTTAAAGTTATAATCTTCAATCTTGAATCAAAGTCAGAATCATCTTGAAAAGTGTGCGCTTGCACAGACGCATTGCTTCAAAGGCATTTCAAAGAAATGTGCGCGGTTTGTGTGCCATTTTGAAGTTGTTTGATACTTTCAGACTTGAGAACTCTTAAAGTCGTATTAAATGGCAACAGGAAGTTAGTAACCGTGTTCTAATCTGTGACTAAATCTTTATCGCCATACCTATGAGATATAATGTTAAATATTATTAAAAAATGTAGAATTTGACTGTTTAGCTGTCGGTTGGTTGGTTTGTGTGCGATGGCTGTGTTAGCACATGTAATCAGTTACGCATGTGTTATTTCGGTGCCCAGAGTATGAGGTCTGTAATTTGGACCTGGAGACCTTGATGACCTAGTGAGACCCATCTGTGGTACCAGGTGACCATCTGCTCGGTAATGTGGGACCGGTGCCACTGCATTACAATATGATAAAGAAGAATAGCCATCAAAGATCACTAATGCCAAGGGTGTTGAAATCAGAGTGACATTATGCAATCATTAAAATTATTAATAGCAGGAATTCAACTAGAAGGTTATTACAATGTAATAACATGTATTAAGACTATAGGTTGTAAAAAAACTAGAACATTTATGTGTTGGTGGTATTTTAGCAGAGAGGGGAAAAAAAGGCTTGTTTTTTATCATCAGACCATCCAATTAATTTCCTTCAAAAGATATACAGTATCTTTTTCACACCAACCATGTGGGGAGGCATCGGAAAATTGTATCTCAGCACTTTACTATCGCTTTATCATAATAAAGGAGTCATATTAGGAGAATGAGTCACGTTATATTATGATTTTATCTCAGATTATCTCAGATATTTTAGCTAGTATTTGCATACTGAATCGTTTTAATCTGTTGGATTCGCTGTGTATGTTTCACATAGATTGCATAAATAAATTCATCGTGTGAAAGAAAAAAAGTAGAATGTTCTCAACATTGCACCAGATCTATTTTTAGAATGGCAACCTTTTTTCTTTCCTTTTTGTCCAAGTTAAAAAAGTGTGTGATAGTGAAAGTGCTGATGGAAAGTTCTTATCAAAGTACACAAGTGGTTTGTCCACATCCTTCCTCCTTAAATTCAAAGCATGACATAAGAATGCCATGGTCGAGCTAAACCGATTTGATGGTTTATTCATGCGTGTTGTTTTATTTGTTAATGCATTTGTTTTTAAGAATCAATACAAATCAATCAGTGCTAAAAAAAATCTTGCTCTTCTGTCTTTAGATTTTGGTTCGTGTCAGCATTGTGCACCTAAACACTCCAGAGCATGGGCAGTCGGCCCAGTAAAGACCGGCGCGGATCCAGCGCACATGCTGTTCTCTTGGACACGAGGAAAGAGCTGACCCGCTCTCCGTGGGTGAGTTCAGCACTGCAATACACACTTCATATGTGCATGAGGTCCCACTGATCTCAGAAAGGCAGCACTACATGTAGAACAGAAGCGTAGATGTACATGTGGTGTTGGGGTAAATGTCGCAACTAGAGCTTTCGGTTGCACTTTACAAGCACTCGTACGTAAGTTGAGGATTTTCAGTGCGTAACTTTTCCCACAGTGTTATCATGATACACAGTAAAAAGTGGTCAGTTGACTTGACTTTAAAAAAGCGAGGAAACCTGTTGCCTTAAAATTAAGTAAATAAACTTTATGCGTAATTAAAAAAATTAAGTTATGTGAAATTGTTGTTCACATAACTTAATTGTTTCATTTACATAAAGTTTATTTACTTAAAAATGAGGTGACCTTATAAAAGTGAGGTTGCCTTAAAATTTAACTGATCACTTTTTACCGTGTATTTAAAAAAACATCTTGTTAATGTTATGGTAAAAAAAATGTTAAGGTTGCAAAAAGTTCACAAAAAAATACATTGACAATGTTTCAGGTATTACAGGATAACAGCTGTATATTTCATTAACCGATGTAATATTAATACATTAGTTTACCTGAACTACCAAAATATATTGTAACTGCCATATATAGGGCAAATAAAAGCACAAGTGATCGGTTTATCACAAATGTCCTGTCCATAAAACATGACCACTTGTATATAGATAATTATGAACACAATATAAAAATTAGCACAAAACACCCTAATCTACATAACTGATGATGAAAATAAAACCAATGCTATATAAATAAAATATAATCAAATGTGAAAATAAAAAACAATGCTATTATATAGATAAAATATAATCAAATGTGATGCACAGGTTTATTATCATTAGCTAAAACTAAAAACATTTTCCTTTCATTAATTATTCATAAAATAGTAAAAGACTTATTTTATTTCTAGATAGTTGCCAAAGATACATTTCTCATTTTCATTTAAGTTGAAGTACCAAAATAAATAAATAACTAAAACAAAACTACAAATCTAAAACTTCATAAAAACTATACAGACAAAAAAAAAAAAAAATTGCTGAAGCTTCAACTAAACTTAAAATGAAACCCAAAATATATCTAAAAAAATTAATCTATTCAAAATATTTACAAAAACTATAATAGTATTAAAATGATTCTAATCTAACACGCAGGGACTTCTGGAAAAGCCGTTCAAATTATTTTAGTTATTGGCTCATATTTTTACTTGCACAAAAAAATAAAACCATTTTATAATGATATGCTGATTTAAATGTAGTATTATATAGATTTAAAATAAATTGTATGCTAATTTACTTCCAAAAAACAGGTAAGATTGCATATAATATGATGTTTAACAATTTATAATTCTTCACTATAAATATTAGGGTAACTTTAGCAGGTCATTTTTAATCATGTGTTTTTGGAGGTGCTCTTATAATACGAGCACAGCAACAGGCCTAAAGGTGTGTTTTGTTGTGTGGTGTGGTGTGCAGACATGGGTAGATTCGTGGTGGTGTCCCTTACGACTATCCGTCCAGAGGTCCAGGGGACTGTGCCATCAGAGTGGGAGAGAGGCTCAACATTTTGTCCGAGTAAGTGTGTGTTGCATCATTCCAGACGAGTGCCTCGACCCTCAGTACGAGTATCTGACGCTATAATGTGTGTTACAGTGAAGGAGAGTGGTGGAAAGTCAGTTCGTCAGCCACAGGAAACGAGAGCTACATCCCCAGCAACTACACTGCCAAAGTGTACAACAGGTGAGCTGAACACACACAAGTACACAACTCCTTCTGTGGGTTTATGCAGTGCATACCTCATGACATCATCACAGCGAGGATCAGGTGGTCTGGGAGAGGCGGTGGTGATGATGTCAGCTGTAGTTTCTGTAGTGGGGTGTCGAGTGGGCTCAGCTGGATACAGTGTGATCTGATTATCATGTGTATCCCCCTGCTGATCGCTCGCTTACTCACATGACCAATGACTCTACCTACCGCTTTTTCCTTCTGCTCGGCTCTGTTGATTTTGTCCTCACACTCATCAATCTGTGTGTTCGTGTAGGTGGCAGTTTTTGGGTCTCAGCAAACAGAAAGCAGAGGAACTTCTGATGCTCCCCCATAATCAGCCCGGCTCCTTCCTCATCAGAGAGAGCGAGACCTTCCCAGGTACAAACACACTAATGCCAGCTGGATTACTATCCTACCAGTTTCACCTTCCCAACGATAAAACGAAAGATATATGTATTACAAAGTGTATTTTTTCTTTAGAATTTTGTTTGTTTTCCGCAGGTCACCACTCTCTGTCAGTGCGTAAGAGCAGCTCTCAGGAGCGCGCTTCTGTCAGACACTACCGTATCAGCTGCATCGAGAACGGCTGGGTCTACATCTCACCCAGACTCACCTTCAGGAGCCTCGCAGACCTGGTCGCACACTATTCAGGTACGCAGACTCAGAGATACAGACATTAAAGCCATGTGTCCACCAAAGTGGGTTTTCCTGAGGCTAGCGTGTGTGTCCAATTGTTTTCAATAGAAGCACTGCGTTTTTTTACCAGTCGCCGAGAGTTGAAGACTGTTCAGCGCTCATCACTGTCACTTTTAACTCAGCTGTCCAATCACAGTGGAGGAGGGGCGGGACAAACACAACACCGACCAATCCCCCGTCACAATTCTTTTTCCTGCGGTATTGGGCTATATTTACACTTGCCGCAGGTTGAAGCAATTTTACCCTCTGGAACGCAATTTTTATTGGCAAACCTCCAACCATGGTTTTACTACAAATAAAACAAACAAAAAAAAAACGGTTATTGTGGTTAACCATAGATTAACCCATGGTATTTGTAGTAAAACTACGATTATTCAAATTTAAATCAGTCTATTAAAACAACTATAAAACATCCATGGTTCATTTTCTTTTTAAGGGTTGGGCTAGTTTTAGCCTTTTTTGGGTGTGTTTTAGCAGCCCTGAAGCACATCCCTTCATCCAAAACTAATGCCAAAGTACGTTCAAGTAGAATCAAAATATTTGCGAAATCAGATACTAGGAGCAGTTCTGCGAATATTTCTTATAACGCATCAAATAAAATAAAAACACTCTCAAGAAGAGCTCTCAAGCTCCCACAGCTAGGTGTTTTCAGCTAGCTAAGAACGCTTTGGTGGACACACGACCTAACTCATTATTCTGTGTGGCATTGCTGCGTTTATGTTGGAAACATGACTTTGTTATGCACTAATAGTTCTATAGACATCATATAGACTCATATAGTACCTAGTTATTACCCAGTTATACTATAATAAGTGCATAGTATGTACATGGGGAACAGGCCTGTAAAATAAAGTGCTACCCACTTTTTGCTTACCCAAGTGTTGTGGCCAGAGATTAAATGTGAACTGTCCCTCAGAAGTATCGGACGGGTTATGCTGTACTCTCGGGGAGCCGTGCTTTATCCTTGGATCTAACAATGTTCCCGTTGTAACCGGCCCACCTCCGATTGCCATGAAGAGGCCCACTATAAACTGGAAAGATGTGGACAGGTGAGTCAAACACATCATCATCAGTCCTTCAATGACACACTAGGAATATCATCTTAAAGGAATAGTTCACTTTGAAATCTCATCAAGTTGTTTCAAACCTCGTTTCAAAAGAGTTTCTTTCTTCTGCTGAACATAAAGGAATATATTTTGAAGAATGTTGGTAACCAGAGCCCATTGACTTCCATAATATTTGGAGAAATATACTATGCAAGTCAATGGGGTCCAACAACTGTTTGAATTTTGACATTCTTCAAAATACCTTTTTTTGTGTTCCAGCTGAAGAAAGAAACTCATACAGGTTTGAAACAACTAGAGGGAAAGTAAATGATGACCGAATTTTCATTTTGAAGTGAACTATCCCTTTAATGGCTTCACAATGAGCCATGAAAACCTAGTAGAGCAGTTTGTAATCGAGCCTCTCTTCACAGCTCCATGATCTTCGGGCAGAGTAAAGAGGGTGCGGAGGAGTCTCTGGTGAGCGAGGGACTGAAGGAGGCCATCAACTCGTACCTCTACATGACGGAGGAGTGCGAGGACTGCTGTCAGCTCTGGGAAACATGAAAATGAAACTTAGAGGACGAGTGTTTGAATGACTTTGGATTCTTGATGCTGGAATCTGGGATGACGCACTTTCATACGTAAAGAAACTGACCCGGAAACGAACAATAACCCCAAAAATGCATCTGAGCGTCTGTTTTCATTCGTGTATTTCTTTGAAGAGATGCGTAAAAATTGTTTAAGAGCGAAAGCGGCGTCGGATTAGGCTCCCGGCCGGTGAAGCGCACTGACTCATTGCTGTTCTTCCAGAGTGGGTGATGCTGGAGACAAAGCCGTCACAGTTTCCTGTGTGCACTCGTTCCTGGCGGACATGAAAGAGAGCATGACTGAAGGAAAGAACGACAGAGGAGTGCATGAGTGGGAGGGGGAACACAGCTGGGTGGCGTATGCATCCATTTCCACGCCTCTCACACTTTCTGGAACTTTATCGTCCACTTGTGTTTGTTACAAATATCATCGCAATCACAGAATGGCGAGATGCAGAACAAGAACTCCAGAGAAGCTTTATCCGTGATATCGCGTTTTGTTGAAAATCCCTAATATACTTATTTATGGCATAAATGTTGTGAATCTTTGTAAATATATAGAGTTCCTTAAAGGGATAGTTCACCCCAAAAATTACCCTCATGTTTTAAAGAAAGGTTTTGGTTCCCATTGACTTTCTTGACATACGATGGAACCAAAACTTTGTCACCAACATTCTTTAGAAAAACTACAACAAAAAAAAGTCATACAGCTTTTGAACGAGGGTGAGTAAATTGACCATTTTAATGTCTTGCTGAACTATCCCTTTAATGGACTTAACATCAGTTATGCTCTTTTAAATAAACACAAAAGAAAAAATCTGTTGATCTAATCTTTGTAGAAGCAGACATAAGCATCTTGAATGAGGTGTTTCCTGTCAATGTTTACACCTATTGTTCAATAGAGAACCACAGCAGGAAGTGACGGTTGTGCATGCGGTCTGCTCTCAGGCTGCAGGGGAATATTTATACCAGATAGAAATGTTAGAATACTTCTGAAAACAATCTTTAGAAATCAACTTGTTACAGTTTCTCCGTCACATTACTGATGATAGAAGCATTTTATGCATTCACCTAAAGATAACAACCATGGCTGTGTTTCCAAAGCATATTAGGCCTGAGTAGAGTAGAACTATTACCATCAATGGTCTCTATGATCAACTTTGTAAGCTTAAGCTTTTGGGAAACAGCGCTTGCCAGGCTGCATGTTCCTCTACATGTGATCGTGAATGCTTGGCATGGTGACGTGCATGATGAGACAGGTGGAGCTCAATTACACTGCAGTGCCACCTAGAGGAGGTAGTACAAATGAATATGTACAGTGGCCATAAGAGTTGTGAATATTATTGTTGGAGATATCAAACCAAGCAGTTTATTATAAAGAAAGTGTTACACATTAAAGATGTCCTTGTTGCAGTGTAATTACACATACAGAGTAATATTAACTACATGCACTTACTATAGGGTTAGTGTGGTGTGTAATTATAGTAATAACTTACATGTAGCAAGGACAAATTGTTCCCTATAGAAAAAAACAAGCACACACTCAAAAAAGGCTTTCTGTTATAAAAGTATTAACACTGGTTGTCATATCAGTGGATCATAAGTTATGCGATACGTTTTACAGCTACTTTAAACATACAACCTATACCACAATCCTTTATTTGATAATTAAATAGCAACTTTTGGCAGTCCTAATTCATGTACTAAAATAAAAAAAAACTATTCCAGAGACTCCAGAAGAAACATGAAGCATCTAAGAAGACATTCCTAACTATATGTTTTAAAATCTCATTTTAATGAAAGAGAAAGGATCAAATTACAGAATAAGTACACAAGCACTGTCGGGACAAATTCAGTCTGCAGAACATGGACGCTTTTAAAAAGGAAAACAAAAACAGGGGGAATGATACTACATCGGTTGAAGACTCTTCATCTCTTGGGCCAGTTGTGGCGAAACCCTCTGCAAACAGAAATAAACAAGATCATATAAGTGCCTTTTTAATCCAGCAATGACTCTTACAGGGAGAGCGTTACTGTACCTGTCAGATTTGGCGGGTAAATAAGACATGCTCCTTCCTCCCCCAGTGTTTTTCTTCTGTCCTTTTTTTTTCTGTGAATCCAAATTGGTTAAAGATTAGATCAGAGATCATGTAAAGCTGAGAGAGATGTGGAAGTGTGAACGCTTGTAGATTCCACACCTTCTGCTTGGGTCCTCGTGCTTGTCCGTTCGGATCAAACTGTGAACTTTCTTTCAATTTACCTGTGTGTTTAAAACACAAACAAATGAAGACAATACACCAACAGGAAAAATAGACCACAGAAACAAGGCAGATCTCTCACCGTCAAACATTTTGAAATTTGACTGGCTGTAGTCATAAGGTTGAAAGTCTTGAGGAACGTCCGGCTCTTGAATGATTTTCTGTTTGGTTTTTTTCTGCGCAGGTTTTGTGGACTGATCAGCCACTGATGTCTCACTTTCAGTCTTTGAGTCTTTAAGACTTTCCTCAGCAACATCACTGGCCCCTCTCTCTCTCTTCTGTCCAGCCTGCTTTGCTTCCTAAAAACACACCCTGGTTAGTGTAAAACGAACAAGAAGCCGCTTGTAAATGTTGCGAGCCGAAGCTTCCTCACCATTACTTGCTGCCTGACCGTGTGAATCTTTTTCAGCGAATCCTGGTAGCTCAGTTTGACTTTCTTTCGTTCCTCTGAAAGACAAATACGAGCAATTATGCACATATATAATGCCTTTAGACTACAGTTTCTTGTGTTGTTTGTACCTTGAGCTTTCTTGGCCTGTTCTCTAGCTTGCTGCTTGGCCTGAGCCTCCTTCTGCTGCTGCTCGATAGTCTGTAATTTCCAACGGTTATGAATCTGTTTTAAACGGAACAATGAAAATAGTCAATATAAGCCAGTAGTCAACACAACCTGAGCTCCTTCACTGCATCAATTCATTTTGGAATATCTGAGACAAACACGCACAAAAAATACACTTATTTATAGGACTATACCTCATAAATCTTTGAAGATGGGTCATATTTGGCCTTTGTTGATATGTGAATGTCCTTTGATGGCAAATACTGAAAACAAGCATCGAAAAATCAGTGCAAGCACATACTAAAGACAAAATCCCTCAGCTAGACTGAAGTATTGTACCATTCGGAAGGGGTTGTCAAACGAGTCCATGATGCTGTGTGCTTTCTGCTGTGCCACTGTCAGATGAGCAGGAGCTGCTGCCTCCTCCTCCTCATCCTATAAAACACATGACAAATAACATCAACTCTCACAAACACTCCCAAATCAATACTAAGACCATTACAACTACAACATGTTTTAACATTAGCTTCTGCTTGACACTATAACCGATCAGGACATCCCGTTAATGCCCCGATATATTCACAGCAAAGTTCTTTTTCTTTCTTCATTTAGAGGTAAAGTAGTTTGAAATACCTTTGCAGCGCTTTACTGTTAGAAAACATCCCAACGCTGATGAATATGAACTTTTTTTAGAAAGTTAGTTTTGGCAAGCGGTTTCAAACTCCTGAAACCAACCTCATTTTCACCTTATTTTGTTCGAAATGACGTCACAACGGCTCATTCTTCAATTTGGCATGAAATATATAGGGGCCTTTAACCACACTGCCTCTGTCGTCAGCACACCCAAACATGCAAACCGAAGGACACTTTTCTTTTCAAACGTCCTACCGCAAACAGCCGGATTTTTGCTGAAGCCATCAGGCCATGCAAGGAGTTCCCCTCCTGGTCCACGTTTTCATTCTCCTCTTCTGAAAACAACACTCCTGGTTTGGTTGGGGTTTCTAAAGACACATGGAGAAAACAATTTAGTGATTTTCATGTCTAAATAGAAAGATATCGATAATATCTAGACCTACCAAAGGAAGAGAGGTCCAGGAAATCACTTTCAGACGAGCGGGAGGTGTCATGGGGTCCGAATAAAGTCAACTGTGGCTAGAAGACAAAAGCAAGAGCTGCTCAATAATACAGTTTCTTATGGCAGTTAGTTTCTCACACACACACACACACACACACACCTTTCTTTTAGGGGTCGTTGATTTCTTCTTTTTAGAAGGTACCTCTGCCTGAAGAGAAACAACATTATTAGAATAGTCATGGTCTACAAATTCATAAATATTGCAAAGACTAATACATTTCTATAACATTAGTGATAGTGGATGAGTTGTATGAGCGCACACCTTGAGTAAAGGAATCTCTCGAGCTTCTTTGACCAGCTGATGAAGCTCATTGATCTGCTGGCGCACTAGTGGTGGAGTGGGGTTACAGCAGGCGATGATGCCCTGAGGCTCCCTGTAGGGGAACACACATCCGTTTACACTTTCCTCTGAGTGAGAGAGTGCAGCAGACTTACAGCTTACAACAGAATTAAATATTTACAGGATATGGCATAACAAGAATAAAAAAAAAGCCTTCAAATACACTAGTCCACTCCATTTACTGAAACTAAACTGCTCGTTCAGAGATCCCCATGGCTGTGACGTCACTCACCCGTGTCTACATAACATCTTTCCAGTAATTTGGCCCATTTGAAAAACGATCATTAGCAAATGCCTGCAAACTGTGACACTGCGGGAGGTTAGCCAATCATAAAAGAGCACATTTACATACACTACTGTTCGGTTAAAGTAACTTTTCTATGTGAATACATTTTAAAATTTAAGCATCATTACTCCAATCTTCAGTGTCACATGATCCTTCAGAAATCATGTTGATATGACGTTGTGCATGCTACCTTTTTTCACAATCATTTGTCTATACTGTCACTACTGAATGGTAATGTATGCCGATATAGAGCAAAACAGCACATTTGATTGTGAAGGTCAGTAAGATGATTGAAAATGCTCATTAAAGGCCAGTTCACAATAAGAATGACAACTATGATTACTTTATTAGGACCAGTTAATACAGTTATATTACAGCACTATGAAATCAGTTTAATTTTTTTTTCCCAAATTCCATTTGAATTTTTCTGGATTATGTCAAAGTGCTGCACAACAGTTCTTTACTGTTAAAATTAAAACATGGAAGAAATATGTGATTGTTCCTTAAAAAGATAAAGAATAATTTATTATTGGTGTTAGTATTATTACTACATTGAGATGTAGCTAAATTCATATGTCAATTTCTTCAAGTTAAACAACTTATTTTGACGGGTTGCTGTGACGACCTTTGTTTTTCTGTGCGTTTATGATATGACGATAGAGTCTCTCAACTGTAAAATGCTGATGAAGTGACAGAGCGGCTCTGGAGATGTTCATGCATTCATGTCCTCATAGTGAGACAGCAGAGGCTGAAACACTGCGAACGTCACACACGCTTCAGTGTTTGTGTGGGGAAAACACCATTCATCACGCAAAACATCCATGATTCATAACGAAATAATCTTTATGCACTTTAATATTCACAGACTAGTCTATTTTGTGACTTAATTTAGGTGTACTAACCTGCTTTTTATTTATTTTTTATCAAATGTGACAAATTCCATAGAAAAGTATCGCTATATTTATAGGCGTGTGAATTCAACTATTATATGTTTACAATGATTTTTAGAACTATATCTTAATTGTTTTAGCCCTTGGTGTGAGCAGGCCTTAAATTATGACTTTTTTGAGTAAGAAACCTTGAAGGACAATGCATCTTATGGATAGAAAACGAAAACAAATGAACTTCAGGGCCCTTTAAAGTAACACTAAGTAGTTTTTCAACCTTCATAATATATTTCCAAGACCCTTGTGATGGTACATCGACTTAAAATAAGTTAAATGACACGTCTGCCATCGCCTGACGGGGTCTGTATCGCTTTCACTGGCACTATGTAACTTCGGGTTTCGGGTAGGAACCCGTGCACAAAAAGAACTACAGAATTCGACTGCTTTACGTCAAGCGCTACAATAGTCATTATTTCGTTTTTTCTTCGTTTCTGATGTCGCAATACATCATCCTTTCATGAAATCATGTAACATACTCTACCTTGTCTGTGGACATCGTTCATTCTAAAGCCGGTGCTGGATAAACAGCGAGCGCGCGTGCGACGGTAGGCTAAATTATTTACGACAGCGGCAATGGACAATTTCGTTTCCAACCAGTAGGGCGACCGAAGAGGAAAAGTTACTTGGTGTTACTTTAAAACTTACTTTGGAAGCTCCTCTGCAATCTTCATCATCATGTGGTTTGGTAAGATATACCTGTGGAGAAACAACATGTTCATGGATCACAATAACTAGTAATGGGTCAACAGACACAAGCGTGGAGGCGGTTGGGGGGCGTCACCCAGTGCTCTCGTCTTCCTGTCGTGCCAGTTTATCTCTCCAGGCGTACAGCAGTCTGAACGCTGCCAGCTGCTGCGTGTTGAAGCTCTTCTTCTGCTTACGGTACAGCTCCATGTACGAGTCCTCCGTGAAAATAGGCTTCACGTATTTCTAAAGAGAAGGACGATGGAAAAATATTCATTTTGAACTGGTTCTTTTAATTGTCCTGATACACACACAGAAAATATGAAAGGATGTGACGTACCTTGAGCGAGAGGTCTCTGCTTTTAGCCCAGACCTGCTGAATGAGGGCAGGTTGCCCGTTGCCCATATCATACAGGTCAGCTCGGACTCGATCATACACGTACAGCAGGTAGTGTGTGTCAGCCTGAGCGTACTTCAACATCTCATCTGGCAACGGTCTACAGACACAACACACACCATATGAATTACCACAGCAGAAACAATAATAAAGGAGAGTTGTATTGTGCTGATGAAAATAAGCAGAATGTATTACCGTATCCTCCAGTCCGCCAGCTGGTAGCGTTTATCAGAGTTCACGTTGCAGTAGACTTTCAGGAGATGGTCGAGGGAGTTTCGGCCGAGATTTAGGCAGCGTGCAGCGTGATGGGTGTCAAACATGTTGACCACATAGAGACTGAAGTCCTTCTGTAGCCACTCAATGTCAGAGTCAGCACCGTGAAACACCTGTCACATCACGTGCAACAAACAACATGAAGACAGACATCATCACGTGGCAGTTTCATGCAGATGCACGTCACAATAGGGAAGAAAAGATTATCGCAGCTACGTTTCATTTAAGATACACATACTTCATGACGAGCAACTGCCAAAATTTAATAATTTTTTTTGTTTTGTTGAATAACTGTTTTTATAGTTTTACAATATCAGAACCGTGGTACAGGTGTCTCATCAAAATTATTTTTATAGTAATTTACTCCTTTCAGAAACACAAAAGCATCACCTTCACAATGGTGGGGTCGGTGAAGGTCTCGTTTAAGATGTACATTTCACTGCGCAGCTCCAGCGTGTCTATGATGAAGTCCTCCTCGCGCGTCGATATCTGCATCAAACACGTGATTCCCAAAAAGCTTCTGTAGGAATGATGCTGTAGACGGAGAACTGGTGTGAATTAAAAACTTCCACGAGATACCGATGATTAGCGAGCTGAAAACTCTCATACCTCCAGGTCCACGGCGAACTCCGTCATCTTGGCCAACTTCTCATTCATAGCAACAAGATCATCGAAAGTATTGATGAACTGACAAGAGGACTCAGCAATAGGTGTATACATCTAAAACACAATAATTGATGTTAAATCCAAATGAAAACAGTCACAGTTCCTGACAAGAAAACATGATGAATAGGACATTGACCTGGACGTCAGGTTTACACTTCAGACTCTCTGGCATGACCAGATGGTCCAATTCATACTGATAGGGGTGAGAAAACCTGGAAAACAGCATTTACAACAAGACTAGCATTAAACACTGATGGAAAATGACTAGCATAAACACACTAGCTGGCTTTACACCGGATAAATCTCAGGAAAGTCACTCACATGTCGTCCACATGCTCTTTTGTTCTCTGCTGATGGATAAAATCCGCCAGTGCAGCAGGAACATCTAAATCCTCCGGTCTCTCCTTACGGACGTGTTTGTCGGCAAAATCTAAATTTGGTTACACATTTAGTTACATTGCTGGCTGCAAAGGCAGAGAAATATACATTTACAAAAGTCAAAAAAAAAGTCATTAAAGGATTAGTTTTAATGAAAATCCACTTTTAAAAAAACATTTGCTGATAATTTACTCGCCTTGCTCTGTTCTGGGATGCGCGTTCATGACTCTCCTGTTCAAACTCGTTCATCAAAATGAACAAATATTTTTTCGAGTCATTTCATTCAACGAACGAAATGAACTAAATGACTCGGAAAAAGATTCGTTCATTTTGATGAACGAGTTTGAACAGGAGAGTCATGAACGCGCATCCCAGAACAGAGCAAGGCGAGCATTTGTGCTAATAAAACTTAAACTTTTTTTTATTTTTGAAATAACCGATCGTTTCGCTAGATGAGACCCTTATTCATCGTCTGGTGTCGTTTAAAGCCCTTTGAAGCTGCACTGAAAATGTCATTTGGACCTTGAACCTTGGTCCCTATTGAAGTCCATTATAAGGCGAAAAATCCTGGAATGTTTTCTTCAAAAACCTTAATTTCTTTTCGACTGAAGAAAGAAAGACATGGACATCTTGGATGACATGGGGGTGAGTAAATTATCAGCAAAAGTTTTTTTTAAAGTTAACTAATCCTTTAAGGCTTTTTTAACACACTCACATGATGGCAGAGGTTTCCCTGCGTTGGGTTTAATGAAGATTTTAGAGACAAAAGGAGTGTTGCTGTTATCCACTTTGTCCTTGAACTTGAGTTGTGGCCGCTGGATGTTTTTAGCATGTAGAAGCCGAAAGGTCTCGGTGTTGCGTTCTCCTCCCTGGAAAGAGAAGAAAAGCTGCTATCATGCCTACATGTTCTCAAATAATGACACCTGATCGAAAACGGTGCGCTGAGAAAGTAACCTTGCGATTCCAGCTGGACACGACGATCTTGGGCGGCTGATATCCAGTGGGCATGACCGGCTGCTGGGAGCGACTCACACCAGACGCCTCGTCCAGGAGAATACCCTGAACACAGGTCACAAATCAAACAGTCATCCTACAGATATAACGGGACAAAAGACAGATTTGCAGTACTAGACTAAAAGTATGGAAAGCATAATAGGATGGATTCTGATTGGATGTCAATTTTCTATTGTTTGTCAGCTGAAAAAAAAACGTTCTGAAAGTGATTCCTCTGTGTGGTTATTACCATTATAGCTGTGTGTTATGATTCTCAAAGGATTATTACGGTTATTGTTCTTGGTGTGAACGGGTTAGGGTTATAGACCTACATGGACAGAAACAATAAGACCTGAAGCTTGAATCTTAAAGTTGTTGTTAGAGTAACACTCGTACCACTTTCTCAAGGATGGCATCATTTGAGTCCACCACCAGGTCAAACCTGTCCTCCTGTCCAGTGAGTTTGTTCCTGTCTCTCATGTGAGATCTACAGCCGTGATGCTGCATGATCTTGCTCATACTGTCAGAGAAACACACAGATATTAGTACAATATTACGTCTCTGGTTAGAACAATTCATTTCACGCCCCCTCAAGTTCTGTTGAGGTCCATCAGATGCTAATGCTGTATGTAGTAACTAGAGCTGCACGATTAATCGTTAAAAGATCCTGATCTCGATTCGAACACCCACAAGATATTATTATTATGATGATGAATCTTCTAAACCTTTGACAAGCACAATCACAGATATTCAGATATGCATTTTACGCTGATGAAAGCAGTTACCATGTATAAGTATGAAACAGCTTCACAAACAGTCTTTTTTTTAAACACAGTTTCATTATTTCTGTTAAAGTAACTTAAATGTTTATAGAAGTATTTTGATAAAAGTGTATAGTACAAATATAAATCATTGATGTCTACACTCTACAGTAGCAATCAAAATAGTGTGAATCACCTTTTCAAAGCAACTTGCTTCAAACAAAGACTATCATTACATTGTTACACCAGTAGGGTAACTTGTTACTGTTAAAAAACGTATTTGTTTTGAATCATTCACTCAAAAATACTGATTCAAAAGTTTAGTATTTATCTGCGAGTCATTCATTAAAAATAAAAATGAATTCAAATGAATTTGATATTTTTTAAATGGACTGCAGCAGTTAATATTTTGTCAGAACCTCAATTAAATTACATGGTATTTTGTTTAGTTGTCTGTTCCGAATCATAGGAGAATCATGATCTCTATTTTAAATTTAAAAAAAAATCATGACCCCCGAGTGTACACTGGCCCAGCGCTGGAGTAACGATACGGTGTATTACCAGTGCTGGAGTATCAATAGGGTGTTTTACCAGCGCTGGAGTAACACTGGAGTAACGATAGGGTGTTTTACCAGTGCTGGAGTAACGTTAGGGTGTTTTACCAATGCTGGAGTATCAATAGGGTGTTTTACCAGCGCTGGAGTAATGCTGGAGTAACGATAGGGTGTTTAACCAGTGCTGGAGTAACGATAGGGTGTTTAACCAGTGCTGGAGTAACGATAGGGTGTTTTACCAGTGCTGGAGTAACGATAGGGTGTTTTACCAGTGCTGGAGTAACGATAGGGTGTTTTACCAGTGCTGGAGTAACGATAGGGTGTTTTACCAGTGCTGGAGTAACGATGGGGTGTTTTACCAGCGCTGGAGTAACGATACGGTGTATTACCAGTGCTGGAGTATCAATAGGGTGTATTACCAGTGCTGGAGTATCAATAGGGTGTTTTACCAGCGCTGGAGTAACGCTGGAGTAACGATAGGGTGTTTTACCAGTGCTGGAGTAACGATAGGGTGTTTTACCAGTGCTGGAGTAACGATACGGTGTATTACCAGTGCTGGAGTAACGCTGGAGTAACGATAGGGTGTTTTACCAGTGCTGGAGTAACGATAGGGTGTTTTACCAGCGCTGGAGTAACGATACGGTGTATTACCAGTGCTGGAGTATCAATAGGGTGTTTAACCAGTGCTGGAGTAATGCTGGAGTAACGATAGGGTGTTTTACCAGTGCTGGAGTAACGTTAGGGTGTTTTACCAGCGCTGGAGTAACGATAGGGTGTTTAACCAGTGCTGGAGTAACGATAGGGTGTTTAACCAGTGCTGGAGTAACGATAGGGTGTTTAACCAGTGCTGGAGTAACGATAGGGTGTTTTACCAACGCTGGAGTAACGATAGGGTGTTTAACCAGTGCTGGAGTAACGATAGGGTGTTTAACCAGTGCTGGAGTAACGATAGGGTGTTTAACCAGTGCTGGAGTAACGATAGGGTGTTTAACCAGTGCTGGAGTAACGTTAGGGTGTTTAACCAGTGCTGGAGTAACGTTAGGGTGTTTAACCAGTGCTGGAGTAACGATAGGGTGTTTAACCAGTGCTGGAGTAACGATAGGGTGTTTAACCAGCGCTGGAGTAACGATAGGGTGTTTAACCAGTGCTGGAGTAACGATAGGGTGTTTAACCAGTGCTGGAGTAACGATAGGGTGTTTAACCAGCGCTGGAGTAACAATAGGGTGTTTAACCAGCGCTGGAGTAACGATAGGGTGTTTTACCAGCGCTGGAGTAACGATAGGGTGTTTAACCAGCGCTGGAGTAACGATAGGGTGTTTAACCGGTGCTGGAGTAACGATAGGGTGTTTTACCAGTGCTGGAGTAACGATAGGGTGTTTTACCAGTGCTGGAGTAACGATGGGGTGTTTTACCAGTGCTGGAGTAACGATGGGGTGTTTTACCAGTGTAAGAGTCGGTCCCCCTGTGAGGCGCAGAAGTGCTGGAAGGCGGGGAAGCTTCGGTACAGGTCAAACTCATCTCCGGCTGCGGGAAGAGCTGCGGACGCCTTCGTGGAAGACACCACCACTCCCAGGCCATGCTGTGGAAACAAACAACACTCCAATACTTTCACTGAAACTTCACATTTCGAAAATATAAATCACAAACGTTACTGCGTATGCACGCATGGCCACTCTTTCCACGTTGCGCTTGTGTTTACAGTTAGTCAGAGCTCTGACAGCGGGATTTACGCACTGAAACGACCAACCGACCTTGACAAATGCATCGACATCCTTGAATCCGGGACAAAACTCTGTTTCTGCCTCTGTTTCTTCGGCTACTGAGGAATGATCACTCTGACTAACAGTGGCAGCACTGCTCGAGGAGGCAGCCATATTGAAACATTAAATCGCGAGAAAAACCTCTTCTTCTATGCCGACCGTGTGTGTGTCGACTTCAGCCAACATTGCCACCTGACGGACAGGTCTGGTTACTGGCAGCTCTTACTTTGGAAAAAGTCAAACTTAAGTCAAAAAGAGAGAGCTAATGAAAAAAACTATTCAGTTTTATACATGATTTTATATCTGCACCTGAATCCCGACTGAAGACACGGGGGCAAATGTTGACATGAAAAAGCGGAGCATACTGAATCGGTGAATAATCAAATAAAGCCTAGACTATGTAATATTTTTGCATGAACCGATTTATCTATCTATCTATCGGTCGGTCGGTCGGTCTGTCTGTCTGTCTGTCAGTCTGTCGGTCGGTCGGTCTGTCTGTCTGTCTGTCTGTCTGTCTATCTATCTATCTATCTATCTATCTGTCTGTCTGTCTGTCTATCATATATCTATCTATCATCTGTCTGTCCTGTCTGTCTGTCTATCTATCTGTCATCTATCTATCTATCTATCTATCTATCTATCTATCTATCTGTCTGTCTGTCTGTCTGTCTGTCTATCATCTAGCTATCTATTTATCTATCATCTATCTATCTATCTATCATCTATCTATTACTATCTATCTATCTGTCTGTCTGTCTGTCTGTCTGTCTGTCTGTCTGTCTGTCTGTCTATCTATCTATCTATCTATCTATCATCTATCTATCTGTCTGTCTATCTATCTATCGTAGGTTATCTCTCCATTTATCCATTATCTACTGTATCTTCATCCATCATCCATTTATCTTTCTATCCATCTACTGTACATCTATCTATCCATCTATCTATCTATCTATCTATCTATCTATCTATCTATCTATCTATCTATCTATCTATCCATCCATCCATCCATCCATCCATCCATCCATCCATCCTAATCAAACTTACATTAATCCATCCACAAGAACATTATTTTATTTTTCTACTATATATTCATTATTTTTAGTATCTTGAAATCTCCTGTCCAACATGTTGCATGGCTGTTTGGTTAGATTATAGTTTTGTTTGGTTACTCTATATCTTTGGTGGAGTGTGTGGACTCTCATGAAGTGCCTCTCTCTAGTCTGGCGCGGTGAGTCCCTAGCTATTCATTAGATTAGCTGACAGCACAGTGTAACAAAAACAAGACGTGTGATCAGTAGATGAAAAGCAGACTTTTATTAACAAACATCTATTTACACTGTGGTCAGCAAACACGTGTTGATGGACAGGCAGTCAATGTAGACCTATGGAGAAAAGACCAAACACAGGAAAGAGATACAAAACCGGCTTAAAAAAACACCTGTAAAAAGAGACGGAGCCATTCAGACGAGGGGAAAAGGCGTGATAAAAATGTATATCATTCCTCTTCTCATTATAACACATACGCAGAAGACGATCATTGCTGGCTTATATTCAATATCCTAAAATCTACAATTACAAATGTACATGGATATTTTCAGAGAGTGGTACAACATGTTCCTGTTCCTAAAGTTGAGATGTTGTGTACAGAAGGACATTAAACACTAGGGGGCAGGACAGATCCATGGCCAATATTACAGAAGAACACTGCACACCACTACAGCAAGCCCAAATTAAGATGGAAGTGTTACTGTACATACACATAAAATAAATGCTAAAAAAAACTTCCCCTGAACCCTTGCCATGTTTAAAAGAGTAGTTCACCTTAAATAAAAACTGATTTAACACAAAACAAGATATTCTGCAGAAGGTTCACGCAACTCTTTCCCATACGCGAAAGCAAAAAAAAAAAATATTTTTATGCAATTTGAAAATGCACTCTTCCAGTAGGGAAACGTAATTATATATAAAATAGCAACGTGTGCATTCTTCAAAAGTTCTCCGACAGGACATGCACGTAGAGCAATGGTGAACTTCTCCTTTAAGAGCATGATGTGCAGTTCCTTCACCATCAGGCCACAAGAACACAAAATGTTGCCAATACAGTGCACAAATCTCATGATATGAAACTTTTGGCCTTCACATCTCACTTTAAATGAAATAAACAGCCCCTCTCTTGAAAACATGTCACACACACACTATGATACATGTAACGTTGCATGTCAGGTCAATCAGTTGTGCTTTGAGGTTTATGTTTCCAGTAAAAAGCTACAGTAGCTCTGCATCTACAGTGAAAGACATTGACAGCCACTCAACCGTTTCAAATTCATATAAAGACATGCTGACAATTTGTTCACAAACAACTGATATTTGATTACAAGCACCATTAAAATGAAAGAACCCCTTTCTGTTTCATAATATCAGCCAGTCCTATAACAATATTAATGAAAAACATTTCAGTTTGAATTGAGGTTATGTAGTATATTGTACTGTACTAAAGTTTCTGTTAGATCTAAAGGCTGATTATACAAACACATTGTGCAATAAATGATGATTATTAACATAAAAAAAATACTGACGGTATGTACAGTGACCCCAAAATGTCTGAACGCTTAAGTCACACTTAAAATGGACACATTTTATTGCATCGGACACAAAATATCAAATCAAGAATCATCAAAAAAAAAAGTGGCGATGCGATTTTCAGTCACTCTTAGAAGGTTCTATATAGAACTTAAAAGGTTCTGTCAGACGCATCATATATAGAACCGTTTCAGGGGTTCCATCATGGGATTCCATCAACTAATTTAGTTTTAATTCATTTTTTGATTCAATTCAATTTTATGAATTAAACAGCGTATTATAAATTAAACGGCTAAAACATACTTTAATCGCTAGAAACAAATTAAATAACCCATTAAACATGAAAGTATTATGCAGTCGTTTAAGACGTTTCTCCTTATACACTCTTAAAAAATAAAGGTTCAAGGAATGTTATTTACAGTGTCATCCATGTTGGGGAAAGTTACTTTTACATGTAATGTGTTACAATATTGCATTTATTCCTGAAAAAAAAGTAACTAATTACATTACTTTTTCTGTAAATGAATGTTTTACGTAAAATTACTTTTTCTCACTTTTGCTAGGCTTGCTTGTTTTCACACCAAAAGTTTTTTCTTCTTATTATTAGTATGATTGAATTGGATCATCAAAGTTCAGCAGCAAAGACATTGGTAAAAAAAAAGTGAGATTAAATAAAGTACATTTGTATTATTTTGCAAATGAGTTTTCATTTCACTGTTTTATTGATTTTGAGGAATACTGAATCTATGTGCGATTAATAAATGCTCACGTTTAGTCTAGAACTACAATAACCATCATGTTCACACACAAAGCTCTGCACTTAGGATTTCTCTCAACAGGAGAGCTGTCAGTAAATAAATGGGAAAACAAAGTAACTTGCGTTACTTATTTGAAAAAGTAACTGTCATTTTAAAAGTAATCAGTTACACAAGTTACATGAAAAAGTAATCTGATTACATAACCCGCGTTACTTGTAATGTGTTACCCCCAACACTGGAATGCCATAAAATAATCATCTTTGGTTCCCCAAAAAAACCTTTCAGTGAACCGTTCCTAAAAAAAATTTTGTGCAATGGAAAGGTTCTTCTAGGATGTTAAAGATTATTCAAAAAACCATCAATACCCATGAAGAACCTTTATTTTTAAGAGTATTATAGAACCTTTTTGGCATAAGTGTTCTTTAAAATAGAGTCATGAGTGTGTATAACCTATATTTGATCTAACGTCATGACATTCATACACTGTTTAGTGTGATTTGAGTGTCCAAATACAGGGATCACTGCATAAAACTAAAACTGAATCTGAAAGTGAATCATGAGAATGGTACATCACACTATGACAAAAACAATTTTCAGAAAAGCTAATTCTGTGTTGTATTTATATGTTATGCTTTCTTTGCTTCTGGAGTTTATCTGGCTTTGTGTTGTCCTCTCGGCCCGCTCCTCTGGTTTACTGTGTGAAGGTAAACAGCGCACAATGGCCCTCCTCACACACACTAACAGAGCTGGAGCTTCAATAACTCGAGTGCACAGACCACACACACACACAACACCGGTCAGAATACAGGACCTGTTTTGTTTTAGATATGCTCTACAGCCACTTGTAGAAGTGTCTAAATGATGATGTTTCGTCCAGGGCTGACACTGTTTTAAACAGAAGACGAGGAGCAGAGAGGAGGAACGGGGAGAACGGCTTCTCGCTTTCATTTACGAAGACCTGAAAAACACAAACACAGAAATGCTATTAGATTTAAACAATATATCGGCTGACGGTCGGTTATTATCTGGAGAGTTCTTCAGTTCTGTATGTCACTTTTTATTTTATGGTTAGTTTGGTATTTTATGGTTTTATGGATAGTTTTGGTTCAATTCGAATGTATACACTACCGTTCAAAACTTTAGACTTTAGGTTAGTAAGAAGCATATTAATATTTTACTCTACAAGGATGCATAAAATTCATCAAAAGTTTACAAAAGATTTCTATTTCAAATAAATGCATTTTTAAAACTTTCTATTAATTTCTACAGTTTTCAACATTGATAATAATAAATGTTTTGATCATCAATAGAATGATTTCTGTAGGATCATGTGACACTGGAGACAGGAGTTATGATGCTGAAAATTCAGCTTTGATCTCAGGAATAAATTACATTATAAAATATATTAATATAAAAGACAATTACTTTATTTCACAATATTACTGTTTTTACTGTACTTTTGATCAAATAAATGCAGCCTTGCTGAGCTTTAAAGACTTCTTTCAGAATTATTAAAAAAAATTGACTGACCCAGTGTTTTATGGCAGTATTTAGTTGATCTCATTTAAAAATTACAACATAATTGTATGGTTAAGTCATTATAGTGAAATGCATAATAAAGTTTAGCACTATTTTAGACTGAGTGGACAGTTTTTATTCATATTATTGACTATTTTTGTCATATTAACTTTCAGCCGATTAATTGGGTTACTGCCATGTTTTCCCACCATAGACATCTTTATCAGCAAAATCCATTTTCCATCAACCTCTAATTACAGTACTAGAAGAAGTTTAAACTTACTTCCCAACACACACACACACACACACACACACACACACACACACACACACACACACACACACACACACACACACACACACACACACACACACACACACACACACACACACACACACACACACACACACACCACCTGCTGGGTGATTGATTAAACACTCCCTGAGACCGTGAAATGGTTGTGTATCTAGAGACAGGACAAGTACTTCTCTCATTTGCAACTAGTCTGATTAAACTGTCATGAAAAATGTCCCCAGGGCAAATATAATGTGTTTAGCACCTCCATGTGCACATATTGAAAAGTCTTCTTCTGCAGACGCTCATTACAGATCCTGCATAATTTAAGGCTTATTGAAATGAGGCCAGAGCCGGTCTCAGAGGGACCACTGATCCATATTCTCCATACGCAAAAGATAAAACCACGTAAGATCCAGGGTATAGCAGCAGGTAGAGCGGAGAAAACATACCGTACGACTCTAAAATAAAAATATAAATCCCCAGATTAAAGTGTAGTGTATCATTGAAACTAAACCACAAAAATGGCTTGCACTGTACTTTTAGCTTGATGAGTACATGAAACACATTTACACTTACATTTTCAGCAGTCTGGCTTGTGAAGTAATACAATAGTACAAGTAATACATTAATACAAATTTAAAAAAAAAAATTCTTCAGAAGATGCTATTATTCTACTTGGCACATAATGATAAACATATGAGGAAAGTTGGCCAAACATTGTGCCAGCGTTTAAAACGAGATCTGGTTTTGCAGCACATAAACTATAAAAGTCCTGGCGTAGGTCTCGTGTTAAAAAATTCAATGTAACCTGGAAGCACATGGCACTTTTCATGTTAAACATATAGAGCTTATATATTTCACTTCATAGCGCAAATATTACTGGTCCTAGTTGATTTTTAATGTTCGATTTAGCTTCAGACAGTTTCACTAATCCCTCGCTGGACAAGATCAGAATGCTTAATGAATGAACTAATTAAGAACTTACACTAATTAAAAGAAAACTAACTTTAATTAATGCTTTAGATAAGGGGCAAGCAGAGACAAGTGTAGAGGATCTATCAGACTTAATTCACACACAGAGTATGTGACGGGATTCACATTCACAGAGAAAGGTTCTCGCACAAACGGTTCTTTATAGTGGGAAAAAATCTTCTTCAGATTATTGTTCTTCACAATTAGAAAATAATGGTTATTTT